>JAUBOC010000181.1:16420612-16430934 GCA_032275365.1 Anablepsoides cearensis | reverse complement strand
CGCCCCCCTTACCCCCCCCCCCCCCCCCCTTGCCGCCACGCAGCAGACCAGCTCAAGCGACCCAGAATGCACCTCTTCCAGTGGGCTGACCCCAAGGTTGGCAGCTGTCAGTCACAGCAGCCTCAGCTGGCTCTGCAGCTTCTGGACACAGACTGGAGGCCTCAGCTCTACATATGGGATCATCTCTGTGCATTCATGGCCGGGGTAATTAAATTAGTTATCCTTCTCCTATTCTAATGCAAACCTCAGGTTTGAATCGCCACCCTGAGAGGAAAGGCCTCAGGCAGAGGCAGCCGGACAAAGAGACAGCCGGCTTCCGAGGCGCAGAGTTTTGAAGAGGCTGAGTCGGGATTCATCTAGGGGGTCAGTCTTTGTTGTCGCAGATTATTGCTGTATTGTTGCCTTTTAACAAAGTGAGATTCTGATTATGAAGTGATGATGTTGTATTTACTTAATGTGTGTGTGTGTGTGTGTGTGTGTGTGTGTGTGTGTGTGTGTGTGTGTGTGGAGAGAGAGAAAGAGAGGATGTAAGGTGTCACAGGTTGAGGGCAGAACAGGATGTAATGAACTCAGGGGTGAAAGCGACTCTTTAGCCCGAGGCCTGGATGTAGCGTTTAGTGAAAGTGCGGGGGTCACCTTTATCCACACCGTCTGGGCCCCCGCTGCTGCTGTTTGTGGTGGTGGAGGTGTGGAGGGAGGGGGCCAGGGGGGGTGCGACTGAAACTCTGAACAGGCTGAACTGATTTCCTGTGCAGGGTCATGCTCAGGACAGGCTTGTGGGGACACGGGGTTTAGGGTCGCAGGAAGCACAGACAGGAGACGCAGTGTTGTTCACATCACTAATGGATGCAATGAACACAACAGGTTTTACTGTATTTACACAAATTTTATCAAGTGTTTTTGGTGATGGGATGTTGTTAGGATTAAAATGTATTTAAAATTAGAGCTTAGAGCTAGAAATTATGCAAGCCTCACCTTTACCCAGTCTTTTTATTTTTTACACACCTAATCCTACAATCTCCACTGGTGTAAACACTGTTACCTTTGGGCAGTTCTCTTATAGGAGCCAGGTTTGTTCCTTCCTGCCTCGCCCCACAAAGGACTGCTTGTCGTGACATTTGAGACACTTATTTGGCACATATCTGACAGAGTTATGACAGCGTGATAAAGCTGTCGACTAAATGCTGTTGTTTACAGGAAAAAAAGCTCACTAAAAACGTCCAAACCTGCACATAAGTCCTGTCACTCATGAATGTCATTCTGCCGTGGATACACACAGTCACTAATACTTTCAAAGAACTTTTCCTGTCCATCTAATCAGACATGTCTTTATATAGTTAGTTTTATTTCTTATTGGAGTTTATATTTTCTTATTTTGAAATTAGAAATTGTCATAAATAATATCTTTCCATAGCATTTTCTTTGAAAAAGGAAAGAAATCTGGAATCAAAAGGAGCTCATGAGGCCTCTTAGGGCAAATGGACCTCATGTTTACACACTTGTCCATCATCTGAGCCGTGTGCGGCCTCCAATTTCCAGAGAGATGGTGAGATGTCCCCAGAACTCTGCGGCACCGTGTCTGAAGCTGGTAAGTGCAGTGTGTTTGGATGAGGTTAGTCCAGATCTGAGATAACGCCTTCGATATATATATTTTTTTGCTTTGAATGCCGAGTCTGAGTCAATTCCGTTTTGAAGCTGCAGCGCTAAAACAGAAAGACAATTCTTGTGCTTCGGAAACATGATGCTGATCTGCTTTTGTTTAAAATATAGATTAAAAAAAAAAAAGTCAAATGATTTCAAAATGCTAAAGAAAAGAAACAAAGAGCTTTTTGAGGAATTGCTGAGCTCAAACTGGGAAATATTAGTTAGCTTCTTCTGTGTTGAATAAAAATGACATTTAACTCATGACGACCTCAAATGTTTGCATCTTTGTTTTGTTTGAAATTACACAATTTGGAGTAACACAATGTTTTCTATTACTTGGTCATATTTAGTACTTTCTGTCAATAATGTTTTCATAATTTATTATTATTTTAAAACCACAGATTAGACATCTTCTCTATTGTCCAAATTCTGATTTTTTTTAAATATATATTTTTTTACCTATAGGGTCATTGAGGTTTTATAATTCTATTTGACATATTTTCTAGTTTTATTTGTTTAACAGTTGTGAATATCCTAGTTTGACAGTAATTACTGTGAAATTAAAAACAGCAACTAGATAAATGTTACAGTGTTCATAAATGTTTTAAAACGTTTTACTTAATAAATCAATGAATCAATATATAAATCCAACTGTGGGAAATCCAAAAACGCAAACTTTAGGCCCTTTGTCAATTGTGGATATTTTTTACTGTAATAAAACACATAAGAACATATGACCCAAATTATGACCCTCCAGTTGTTTTAACAAAGTACTGCAGTAACTAAAAAAATAAAATATAAATAAAACCTATAAAAATGTTTTCGCACGGTTTGAGAGCTAAATTTGTATGGCGGAAAATAAGCGCGCAGTTGTGCGTAATTCAGCCTTAAATAAAATATAACGGCTGCTGTCAAACGCGAGCTATTAAAGCTGCACGTTTAAAAGGAAAAGTCATAAAAACAACAATATCAATAATAATAATAATAAATCAAGCATCTCGGATTTGATGGACTGAGCAAATGAAGACGTAAGAAAAGTTACAGGTTTACCCGCGCCGTGCTGTCAGGTTGTTGGACGTTCCTGTCTGATCAGCTCCATAATAACATGAAACAGGAATTAAATGGTTAATTAGGAGGACAGAAACCGCGGGTGACTGAAGTTTTGGCGGATTATTTCAGACTGTTGGAATCACACATACACGCGCGCGTGCACACACACACAGACACACACAGTCCTGTTTCATGGGTCTTTGTTTCTGATTTGGTAAATCCCACCCACTCGACATGAACACAGAAAAAAAGCCTCTCTCTCCCTCCGGTGCGCACGCGGGCAGCGCCCAGTCTCTGCTGTCTCCACGTCCTGCTGGACCCGGGAAGATGGACACGGACTGCTTGTCCTTTTCTTCTCAGCACGGCGCGAAAACTTCAGCTAACTCCCCGGGTCTGGAGCACGGCCCCGGATCCTTCCTGTCCTGCGATGAGCTGCAGAAAGTTTCGCATCTTCCTCCCGCTCCTCTTCCTCACCGCCTCAGCCTCCGCGGGGATCTTTACGCAGCGGCCTTGGGCAGGTTTGGCGATGCCACGGGAGACTTTACGCACGGCACCGCGCTGCCGAACCCGCCCGGATCTCCGTCCAAACACGGCAAGTTCATGGAGGGTTTGAACCAGGAGAGAAAAACCATGATCAGCGGGAAAACTGGGTTTTATGAAAACAACACGGAGGGTGAGTCAGAAAAACATTAGGATGGGCCCTGTCTCTGCGTTTTAGTTTTGCTCAGCTGAACCAACAGTTAACTTATGTTTTCCAAAAATCTATCGGCAGCTCGGCTAAAAACAGACCTGTAGAAGAAAAAATACATATGAAATCTATTAAATCTTTAAAAACATCGTGATGAATGAAAGCAGGGCTCCAAAGCTATAAAAACCTGAATTTTTGTAAATATTGTAAAGAAAAAAATATTTTTTGATGATAAAAGTCGATTTTTGATTTGATAAAACACAAATCAGCTCGTAAGCCCGCCACAGTGCCAAAATTCAGATTAAAACTGTAATTTCACTTTCACTTTTGACTGCTTTTCTTCTACCTTTTTTTAAAAAAAAAAAATTATTAAAATAATATTTCATTTGCTCTTTCCGTTAAATATTCTGAATGAGATTTTCCAGCTGATTGTTCAAAGTTTTGCTCCCTCACTTTGTTTACAGATGATCCCGCAAAGCAACACGGGATAGCAGCCCTGATGAGAACTTTGTGATTCCTGCATGCAGAATAATACACACACTTCATTCAACACGGAGCCAAACACAGCAAATATAGAATCAACAGATTTTTCATGCAATTACTAACGATAACCACAGCAAACTTTAATTATTGTTCTATGAAACTTTGTTTAAAGAGAAGGATGGAGTTTCCGCTCTGTCCGTTTTAAAATCCTCATCAAGCTTTACACAAACAGCACATTCTGTTGTCATTTATATCTATTTTGGAATTTATTTAAAAAAATAATAGTTGCTATTATTTATTATTTTTGATTTAATTGAAGGGCGATGAGCAGTTTCACACTGCAACATTTGATTTTAGTTATTTAATTAGATGCGTTTGAAATAGATTATTTTAAAAAACTTTAAGAATTATTGAGTGTTAAGAATTATTGCCTTAAATTGTTTTTAAAAATATATTTTTTCCATGAAAAAATAATGTTATTTAAATTTGTTGCTGAAAAAAGCATAATATGGCTAACGCTTGATTTTATTTTATTCAGGCAAAAGTTATTTTTGCATTTGTTTAATGCATTTGTTGTTAGAAACAGCCCTTTTAACTTTTCATCAATATTATATTAAAAACAGGGACATGATTCAAATGAGTATACTCATTTGAATCATGTCCCCGTTTTAAATATAATAAAAACATATAAAATATTATTTTAATATAATAAGACAAAATGTGACAACTGACTCTCCAGCAACACAAAAAGTTTTTGTGTTGCTGGAGAGTCAGTTGTCACATTTCGTCTAAAAAAAACATTTTTTAGACAAAATGTGACAACAAGCCCAAATAAAGTCTGGCTTTATTTTCCTGATGTTAAAACATGTCATCATCACTCAGACAGTTGAGTCATCATCACTTTAGAAATAAAACAAGTTTTATTCCAACCACACCTTCAAATGACAGCAAGACTTTTTGTCTGAGAATTTTTGTTTTTCATTAAGTAGCAGATCGTTTGATTCTTCAGCAGCAGAAAGGAACTCTTTGAGAAGGACATTTTGATCAGTTCTGTAACTTGCTGTTAATATTATTTTTTCTGTGGAAAAGAGCTTTACACATTATACATGGGCAACATGGTGGATTAATTCTTAGGTTCAAACCCCCTTGTGACCTGGGGTCTATGCTCTTCTCTCAGTTTAGAAAACCCTTCATGTTTATAGGCTGCCTTCAGGCCCAAAGTGATCTCAGAGAGATTTGCTTTATTACATAAAAAATCATTTTATTTTCTCGGTAATATCATCTTTTCCTTTTGTTCATTAAGCTCTTGTTTGTATAATTTTTATAGCCAGACAAAGTAATTTAACAAATTTTCTGAAACAGCAGACTCTAAGCTGCCCCTGAAGAGCCTGACATTGTTTAATTAGCATTATTTGATTTTTAGTTTGTTTCTTGCAGCAAACATTTTGGATACAAAAATGAAGCATGTGTTTGAATGTTTTGCAGCGCTGGAACAATGTAAACAACAGATTACAACAAATCCTTATGCCAACAAAATGATGCTTTTATTATTATAAATTTATTTTCTGACTTTTTTGTCAAACAAATTCAGTTTTACTCAGAACGGATGTGACGAGCTGATAGCCGCTTCTTGTCCTGAGAATATTTTTATTTTTGGTATGTGGTGTAAAGTTGGAGCTATATAGACAGGAGGAAATGAACGCTGCAGTGGTTTCTGATGGGTTTAGTATTAAATGATATTAAGAGGATAGCAGTGTAGCATTGAGTGAGTGAAGATAAAGTGGTTTTGTTGTGGATTTCAGGGTTAACGTAATCAATAAGATCCAAACACTGCAGGAGGGAGCTGCCCTTCCCATGCTCTGCTTACAGGAAGGAACAGAAAGCGTTCAGATTACATTGGGCTCAATGTAAAAAAGGAAAAAGGCCTTTAAACAAAAGTTTATATTCTGCTGCGAGTATACACATGATTTCTTCTACTGCAAGTTTTATTCAGACGTTGAACTGAATTCATAGTTTAAAGATGTGTTTTTCTTTGTGTTGAGATGACTTGTGTGAGTTGGGCCTTTTTATAAAGAAAACACTGATCTAAACTTTTAGAGCTGATTAAATGAAATCCAAATCAGTGATACTTTAATGTGTTTTATCCTTGGACACATCGTATATAAAATCTCAGTCATTTCAATTTGAAATAAATTAATTAATGAATGAAACTCATACAGTCAAACTTTACCAACATTATTTTAACGGAATGTTTTGAAACGTTTATCCATTTTGTCTTCCATGGAGCTATAAAATGTACGTAATTGTTTAAGTGTAGTTTTCCCATTATTATTATTATTTCCCATTTCCCAGTTTTTTACAAATGTTCAGGGCTCCATACTGCACATACAGTTTGACAGGTGTTCAAAACATTTACAAACCTTGAAAAATTAAAAATCAAAAGATGAACATACGGCATTCTAAATATAAATCTTATTTATTTGACTACATTTAAAAACATCAAACTAAAAGTATCTCATTATTGTATATTTTATCATGTCTTATTAACTTATGTAAGTTAGTGTTTCTCTGTGTGTCTCCTCCAGTCAGAGAGAAAGCAGCGCTGAAAACCATGAGCTATCCTGGGATCAACACAGACTGCTGCAGCAAGCTGAAGGAGCCGGGCAGCAGCAGCTTACAGGGGGACTCCATCGCCGACTCCATCGACTTATCAGGGAAAAACAAGAAGCGGCGCAACCGCACCACCTTTAGCACCTTTCAGCTGGAGGAGCTGGAGAAGGTTTTCCAGAAGACACACTACCCCGACGTGTACGCCCGAGAGCAGCTGGCTCTGAGGACGGAGCTCACGGAGGCTCGGGTTCAGGTGGGTTTCAGGGAAATCACATTAGTCATTTTTATTTTATTCATTTCGGCAGAAAATAGCTTGTTTTGTTCCGAGACTTATCTTCTAATAATTTCTTACAAACTTAATTCCAAATATGTTGGGATATTGTGTAAAATGTAAATAAGTTTCAAGTTTTATAAATCCATGTTTTACACATTTCAAATGAACAGAGGAAAAGTGGGAAACTGTTTTGTGGTCAGACGAATTGAAATTTAGAAATTCTTTTTGGAGACAGACGCCTCATCCTACAGAGGAGAGGGACCATCCCGCTTGTTTTTGAAGCCTGCCTCTCTGATGGTATGGGGATGCATTAGTGCTTTTGACCTGGGCAGCTTACACGTTTGGAAAGGCATCATGAATGCAGAAAAGTGCAAACAGGTTTTGGTGCAACATAAGCTCCCATCCACCAAAGAAGACTCAGAACAGCTAGAATCCAAAGAACGAGACAAAATCCCCCTCTTAAAAGTCCAGCAGCTGCTCTCCTCAGTTCCTGCATGTTTGCTTAAGAAGAGGGGATGTTTCACAGTGGTAATCATGACTGTGTCCCGTCTGTCTGAGACGTGTTGCTGCCATCAACCGCAAAATTATCCCATGTTTTGTCCTTGTCCAAAAAGTGACCTGTTTTGTTGTGAACAAAATTTGAGTTGCACATCATCGCATTCTGTCTGCAATGACATTTCTCACAATTTCCCTACTTTTTTTGGATTGGGGTTGTTTTTTAATGTGCTGTCCTGTTTTTTTTAAAGGTTTGGTTCCAGAACCGCAGAGCGAAGTGGAGGAAACAGGAGCGCTATGGAAAGATCCAGGAGGTCCGCAACCATTTTGCTGCTTCTTATGATATTTCTCTTCTCCCTCGTCACGATGCATATCAGGTACTGCAGATCTAACACAAAAACTACATCAGTCTGACCTTTGCCCAGGTGTATTTATATTTTTATTCCCTCACATTCCAAATATGCCTCCATCCAGATTCAGGGCAACCTGTGGCCCGGTGCAGCTTCAGGGGCCGGGAGCGGATCAGGTGCCGGCTGCGTCCTCGGAGCTGACTCCATCCCCTCGTCCTGCATGAGTCCATACTCTCACCCCCACAGCAACCTGCAGGGCTTCATGGGCATGCCCACCTCCCCCAGCCACCCACACCACCACCACCACCCGCCTCACCACCCCAGCATCAACGGCCTCTACTCGCTCCACGGCTTCCCAGGAGGCCTCGGGCCCCCTTCCATGGAGGGGCCGGAGGCTGACTACAAACCGACAGGCCTGGTAGCGCTGAGGATGAAAACCAAAGAGCCGGGCGGCATCATCTCCTGGCCCACATGACCTCCACTGTAGCCGCTCCTCAATAATGCACCGACTGAGCCACAGCGTTACGTTCTGGACCCCACATCAGCAGACCACTCCAATATGTGCTCTTTACATTTATCCAAACCAACATGGAGGTTTTTAACAGAATATTTTCTCATCCTTAAAGAACAGTGGGGCAATTTGAGCATCTTTGTCATAAGTGAACTTTTTATTAACTTTCTTGTTTACATTTTTTTTTACATTCATACAGCAACAGCAAAAAGGGAAATTATTTAAGCATGTAAAAAATGTAATTTTCATATTAATCCTAGTTTTGTGTTTGTTTTGATTTACAGTGAGACCAGTAATAAAGGCTTTCATCTATGTCAGCTGTCTAATTTTAGGAAAGGACAGTTTAAGAGAAACAAAAAACAATGTCAGCTGGAATTATTTTAGCCTTGACTTGACTCTTTTGGGGGAAAAAAGAAAAAGGGGGGGGGTGGGGAAGGAAAAAGGTCTGTGTTTTTCATTTTGTTAGTGGGAATGTGGTTGTGAAGCAGAAATGTCTTGCAGGCTGTGGTCGTCATAAACACAAAGATGTCTGCTGTGCAGGAAGGGAACAAAAAAAAAAAAAAGACGGTGCATGTGCAGTCGGCTCAGTTTAACTCCAGAAGGCACGTTGTGTTTGGGTTCATTAGAGGATAAAAAGAGCAAATTATTCATTTAGAACTGATAAAACTCACCTGACAATGTCTGGGAGTTTGATTTGGTGCAGAACATAATGTTTGCAGCCAGGTCATCTGCTTCCTGTTATTATAAACGCAAAGGTTTTTTCAGCATTAAAAATGAACACATGTATATTTAGCCTCACAGGAACTTCCTGTTGTGTTTCAATCCCAAACAATTTACTTTATTGTCAAGAACCATCTCATCTGGTGTAAATTACTAAACGCCAAGACATTTATGTTGAGTGGACAAACATGACTGTTTTTAAACTATTAGTCCAAAACTTCTCAGTAATGTCTATGTCTTTAAGAGAAATAATGTACTTTCTGTTTTTCTTTTTTAAACTTGCTCCACGTCATGACAGCAATGCTCAGGGCAGATTAGCTGCCTTTTCCCTCGCTCCGACCCGGGTTCTGCAGGGCCACAAACATGTGGTTCCAATAGAAGAACGCAAAAACCCATCAGAAACACTTTCCACACCCACAGCTTCAAATTCCAGCCAGGCCCTGGGAGATGGCAGCGCACTGCAGCTCCGGTCCTCTGTGATTAAATCCCAGATTAAGTGGAAGAGATAAAGAGGAGCTGTCAGGAGGGATGAGGGACCAAGGAGACGGCCATCTTTATGAAAGCTGAAGAAACAGCAGCTGCTGTTTTAGGAGTTTTGATTTATGTTAAATCCTAAACACCATGATAAAAACAATGGATGATTATATTTGCACAAAACACACTGAAGCCATATTAAACAACTATAAATTTTCAAGGAGTTCTTATTAAAAACAAAAACTTTCAGCTGCAATGCAGACTTTGATCAGAGCTGTATCAATATAACAACCAAAAACGACTTGTCAAAAACAGGAGGGTAAAAAAAGTCAAGTTAGGAGAACACAATGCTGGAGGCAGTTATTTACAAAGCATCACGTTTTATGTCAGGATCATTATATGAGGACTGTCATGAGACTGTAGAAGATACTAAATCATTCAGCCCAATTATTGGACTGAGCGTATGATTTAATGCTCATTAAGGTTTGTAAAGTTGCCTGCAGACCACTGCTCTGAGCTTTGATCTCACCAGGATTTATCCTCGGCTCAATGTGCAGCGTTGGCAACCCAGCGGATACTTGTATTCGACATCTCTCATAAAGCGAAATAATTTGCTACAGCAGAGTGTGTTTAGTTCCAAAACAGGAGTAAACAGTGAGGTCATGTTCCGTGAAGTCTGGTCCGTGCAGTTCATTGAGCTGAATGTGGCAGCACGGAAAAAAATGTAAAGCAGCTAAAAGAAATGCAGCCTTAAAGAGTGACTAAACCCAAATTCTATGTGTTTTAGATAAACCGTCTAAATTGTGCCTTAAGGTTATTACCTCCGCCAAGGGAGGAGGTAATGTTTTTGGTCGCGTATGTCTGTCTGTCTGTCTGTCTGTCGTTCCTCCGTTCTGTCATTCTGTCATTCTGTCGGTCGGTCTGTGGACAAAATTACTCAAAAACCTGTGGACGGATTGTCATGGGATTTTTACCACATGTGGGTATTGGCCAAAGGAACAGACCATTACTTTTTGGTTATGA
>JAUBOC010000181.1:16400671-16420512 GCA_032275365.1 Anablepsoides cearensis | reverse complement strand
ACAACCAGTCCAAAACAAATGTCCTCAATATCAGCAGGTTCATGAGGACAGGTGAATTTGGCCTTGGCGGAGGTTTGCACTCTCTGAGTGCTTCTAGTTATCTTTACATTTCTCTCTTTTTCATGTAAATTTAATTTTGCAGTATTTTGTCTAAATATGCCTCCACAGGTTGAATAGTGGCTACTGCAGTTTCATTTTCCTATTGGTCAAAAGGATACATGCTTACCTCACAGCTCCGGTTCGGGTATGAATGCCTCTCACTCCCTGCAATGAGGCAGGAGTTGGAGCAGTGAGCACTGAAATAAAGTTTTGTTACTGTTTTGAACATTAGCTCATGTTAGCAAAGATGCTGCTAGCTTCACTTTAACACTCACTGGACCCATTCGGTCCTCCATTGTCACTGCAGCAGCGACTTTATGCATCGCTGAGTCAGCGCCTTGATCTACCAGCTCCATTAGATAAGGCTCACACCCTGGCTCCACAGCCTCCCTCAACTTCTAGTGTGTGTGTGTGTGTGTGTCCGGTTTCTCCATCTATGCGTGCAGCTCGATGCCTGTCTGCCTTCTATCAAAAAAACAAACAGAATGATGTTTTTCTTCACCTCCCCTTGTCCCTGGAGGTTGACGGAGTCGAGGAGTCTAGCAGGTGTGAGCCTTATTGGATCGAGCTGCTGGTTCAAGGTGCTGCTGAGGTAATGGAGGACAGAATGGATCCAGTTTCTGAGGGTTAACGTGTTGTTAGCAGCAAATCCTGATTCACTGCGTGACATAAATATGTACCAAGTAAGCATGTAGGGTCCTATCATCATAACCAATGAGAAAATTCAACTGCAGTAGCCACTGTTCAATCTACAGAAGGCAGCAATAAGATGGTTTTTGACAAAATATTGCAGAATTAAATAAATTTACACAAAACTGCCAAAATTTGCAGAAAAAATAAAGATAATACCCGTAAGGCAGAATTTAGACACTTTATCTGAATAAAAAGTTGTTTTGGGGGTTAAGTTACTCTTATATATATTAATTGTTTTTCATATATATATGAAAAACAATTAAAATGGTAACATAATAAATACAAGAGGTATGATTTAGTGGTTAGCATCTTGTGTGAATTTGATGTGCAAATATAGAGTGGTCTGGCACCTATCTAAATATCAAAAAGCCTACTAGAAGGTTCAATAAACATTTTTACTGTTTTTTTAAATAATTGACGTCAACAAATGGCACCATATTGACCTAAAATGTGTTCTGAGTCTAATTAAAACATGTACTGGAAAATGGCGCTGACCTTAAAAGCAGAGAAAGGCCTCCATGGCCATTGCTTTCTGACCTTATAGGAAATTATACTTTTGCAAGGAGTTTATTTGCAAGGAGTTTTAATAGAACAACTATATCTATATCTAAGTCTATGTTTATTTGCTCAAATGCTGCCATCTTGTGGTAATTAGGTGTAAATGAAGACTGGGTGTTCTAATCATCTCTATTTTGTAAAATAGCTTATTTCTTTACTTGACAAGTTTCCACTACTGACAAACTTTAGTTGTTGGTTTTTTTTTTATATAAAAGTTAAATAAATTTAAAAATCATTATGTCATTATCCGACTGTGGTTGCACAAAAACAAACATTAAACATATAAACAAACAAGTCTTTCAATTCCAAAATTTATTTTAAACTATTTTGACAACCAAACAGTGTTAAGTCTATGATTTTTTTTAACTGTGTAAGAGTTCTTAATGTTTTTAGTAAAATGACCAAAAGGCTGACCAGGCCTTTTTTGTCTTCATTTTAACAGCTTTGTGAATGATTGACAAGCTCCACAAAAGTTTCCACCCACTTTCCAGCCAATCACAACAAAGGGGCGGGACTTCACGCTAATCTTAACAAAATGGCGACTGTTGTTGTTTCACCGCAGCGTCAGTGAATAAATCCGTCAGTCATTTCAGAACATTTCTGCACTCGTTTGCAGAAAACACTACAAACAAATAGTTCAAGTACCACGAGGTTCGACTCATCCGGGGCTGAAATGAAAGGTAAAGAGCGGTCGCCGATTAAAAAACGTTCCCGGGCCTTGGACGATATTCGAGACAGGGGAGGATGCCACCCGACCAGTAAGAAAATGGGGGCTCTGTCGGTTTCCAGTGGAAGTAATAACGGAAACAGTTCGACCAAAAGCGACGGAGGCTCTACGAGACGGAGTCTGCTCGGTGACAAAAGAGACAGAGACTTTGACGGTCACAGCCGGACTGGGAATAACCACGGCTGTCTCCCCGCTGCTGTGGGTAAAAACCACAGCCTGAGTCTGACACTGGAGTCATCCTCACCGAGGTCCGCTTCACGAGTGGAGCAGCGAATTCAGCCTCCCAGCGCCGAGAGTGAGTACAAAACGCTGAAAATCAGCGACCTCGGCACACAGCTAAGCGACGAAGACGTAGAGGACGGACTTTTTCACGAGTTTAAAAAATTCGGCGACGTCAGCGTCAAAATAAGCCGCAGCAACGACGAGCGAGTGGCGTTTGTGAACTTCAGGAAGCCGGAGGACGCCAGGGCCGCCAAACACGCCAGAGGCCGGCTTGTGCTGTACGACCGGCCGCTGAAGATCGAGGCGGTCTACATAAACCGGAGGAGAAGCCGCTCCCCCGTGGAGAGGGACTTGTATGGAGCAGCTCAGAGTCACAGACACCTGCAGAGACCCCTCTCCCCCACCGGGCTCGGATACAGAGACTACCGGCTGCAGCAGCTGGCGCTGGGTCGGCTCCCCCCTCCGCCGCCACCCCCTCTGCCCAGAGAACTGGAGCGGGACAGGGAGTTCGCCCTGTTTGAAGCCAGGGCGCGTCCAGCTTTTATTGCAGAGCGCGCTGCTTTTCGGGAAGAGGATTTTATATCTCAAGAAGATGACCAAAGGGCCAACAGGACGTTGTTTTTGGGCAACTTGGACATAAGTGTTACAGAAGCAGACCTGAGGAGGGCCTTTGACAGGTTTGGGGTCATCACAGAAGTGGATATTAAGAGACCCACACGAGGACAAACCAGCACTTATGGGTTTCTGAAATTTGAGAACCTTGACATGGCTCATCGTGCCAAACTTAGCATGTCTGGCAAAATAGTGGGCCGCAACCCCATAAAGATAGGTTATGGAAAAGCCATGCCTACGACACGTTTATGGGTGGGTGGTCTGGGGCCCTGGGTTCCTTTAGCTGCCTTAGCCAGAGAGTTTGACCGCTTTGGCACCATCAGGACCATAGACTACAGAAAAGGGGACACTTGGGCTTATATTCAGTATGAAAGTTTAGATGCTGCACAAGCAGCTTGGACACACATGAGGGGCTTCCCACTAGGTGGACCAGAGAGACGACTCAGAGTAGACTTTGCAGACACTGAGCATCATTACCAGCAGCAGTTCCTGCAGCCTCTGCCCATCCCACCGTTTGACATAGTGGCGGAGACCTTTGTCCATCGCGCAACACCCGAACCACTTCGAGTCAGAGATCGGACTCCACCTCCGCTTCACTTCAGAGACAGAGAGCTCTTTCCTGGAACAGAGTGGCCCAACCCAGCCATCCGTGAACGGGTTCGGGCCTCGCCGTTTGAGCCTTTGGAACATTTGGACAGGGAGCGGCGGACTCGGGAGCCCTGGTCTCTGGAGCGAGAGCTTCAGGGACGTGAACCCGCACGCAAACGGCGCGTAATGGAGGATGGGCGTCACCTGGACCTCTCGCCTGACAGCACCGAGAGGACAGTACGACGGAGGCGGGCTTCTCCAGACGGCAGTCCTGGAGGCAGCAGCAGAGACGGTGGGCGCTTCAGCGATACAGAGCGCCCGGTGCGGGGTGAGAGAGCCTCCCCAGCCAGAGAACGACACAGCAGTTTGGAAAAGGGGGTGGCTGAGAGGAGGCTCAAAAGTCAAAGCCTCTCAGAAAAAGGACCTTCAAGTGGCACCGTTTCAGCTGGTGGAGAGCGCAAACGAAAAGTAGGCGACGGTGGCAAAGGACCCACTAAGAGAGAACGCTCTGAAAGCAATTCCAAGAGCGGCCAGGCAACCAAGTCAGACGGAACCAGACTCAGTTTAGCTTGGCACGGCATGCTGCTCCTGAAGAACAGCAACTTCCCGGCCAACATGCACCTGTTGGAGGGCGACCACAACGTAGCCAACGACCTGCTCATCGACAGCGCCACGGGGAGGCAGGTGAGCGAGCTGAAGATCACGCAGCGTCTCCGTCTGGACCAACCCAAGCTGGATGAAGTGTCCCGGCGTATCAAAGTGGCGGGACCCAGCGGCTACGCCATCCTGCTGGCAGTTCCCGGAAGCACCGAGGACACGTCGTCTTCTGACTCTGCAGCCTCAACCCAGCGGCCACTACGCAACCTGGTCTCCTACCTCAATCAGAAACAAGCAGCCGGAGTCATCAGCCTGCCTGTGGGAGGCAGCAGAGATAAAGACAACACAGGGGTTCTTCATGCTTTCCCCCCCTGTGATTTCTCCCAGCAGTTTTTGGATTCCTCTGCTAAAGCTCTGGCAAAAAGCAAAGATGACTATCTGGTCATGATTGTTGTCCGTGGTGCATCATAAGAAAAAAACAAAACAAAACACCATGCATTAAGATCGAGTGGAATAAAAAAAAAACTACTGTATGTCAGTAAATATTGCATGCTGTGTGTTCTGCATCTTGGGGTACAGTAGTATGACGTGAGTGTTTGTATGTCGCCACAAAATCCACTAAAAGAAACAACACTCTCCTGTCAAACTGAAAAGGTTGAGTTATTATTTTTTTTAAACGTTACATTTTAGTAGGTTAATGGGTTAAATTACAGTCACAAACCTGTAATTCAGCCTTTTTTTTCTCAGTCATTAGTTTAAATTCAGTTGTTTGAGCCTATTTAACTGTATTTATAACTTTAAAATGTTACATTTCCCAATTGTAAAGGAGGTCAAATGTTAGACTTGCAAGACTTTTACATAATAACACATCCAGTACAGTGAAGCCACTTCTTACCAGTGTCAAAATTACATAATTATCTCAATGGTAAATAGTTCATATTTTTTAATGGGGTTCTGTGGATAAGTTATAGCAGTTTTTTCTCTTGTGGTAAACAGATTTCTTTGAACAGTCTGAATCTGGAGAAAGACTGTTTAATTCTAACCAGGGCTGAGACCAAAGTGCGTTGCTGCCATCTGAACAACTCCATTCTCATGTTTGGCATAATGGTTTATGCAAACACTGTTTTAAATATTTACATTGTTCTCAGCTTTTCATTACATGATTAATGTGGTAGATATATTTTATTCCTGCTCCGAGTTCCTCAAGCTGCACCAGAAGTGCTACAGCCAGCTGCTGCCACTAGTTGCGCTCGCAAAACCCCACAGACTTTTAAAATAAACAATTATATGTTTGCACGAACCACTATGGTTTTGCAACAATTCACTTTGCTCATGTTAACTCATCAGTCCTGTCAGAGTTTAACTTGTTTCTCCAGTCTTATTGTCCAAACATCTGTCTGCAACAGGTTAATGATTGTTAATAACCGTTTTGTACACCCCCCCCCCCCCCCAACCTTAAAAAAATCTGAATTAGCCCTTTAAACCCCCGAAAAACTAAAAAGGTCATGCTTGTTTGTTGGTTCTGTATTACATCCTTCTCTGAGGTTATGTTACACCTTTTTATATTTTACGTTCACATCAGAAGGTTTTCAATTCAAAAGCCTTGTAAGCTGTTACCGTAGGTGATTTTTTTTTTTTTTTTTTTTTAAGCTATTTAGTAAACCTATAATAGATAATAATGTCATTAGTGTGGGAAAGAAAAAAAAGTTGAACTTTTGAGGTGTCAAACCCACAACCCTTTTTCATTGGACCACACTTCTGTTATATTTAGTTATTTATGTCTCAGCAATTATGACAGGAGTGTGATTTGCTGAAAAAAAAAAATATTTTTAATTGTATCTGTTCTGCTTTATTTAAAATTGGAGGAATTTTTTTTATTTTCAAAAACAGGTCCTTCATTTCAGTAACTTTCATCACAGTGTAAGTGACAGATTCATGTTCAGGTTGTTTGAATTTATTGTTCTTTTTACCCGCAAGCCACATTTCATTATAAATAGTAAACGTCTACGTATGGAATGCTAAATACTAACAGATTTGGAATTTTTAGCATAGGAAGCAGTCTCTTAACAAGGAGCAAAGTGTAGTTCAGGAAATATTAACACTTCTTAAAAGTTTAAAGTTGGTTTTTATTTTTAATTTTGTGAACCTCTTTATCCCTTTAGAAATGGTTCTGCATTGTGATCAATATAAAACTGAAACACTAATCCACAACAAAACTTTAGAGGGTTTTGTGTTCATGTTTGAGTCCTTTTCATTTCTTTTGAACTAGCAAGTCTCACAGTTATAAGAACATTTAAAGATAGTGGAAACAATATTGTCCAGAGTAACAAACCTGTTGTTTGTACACTTGCTAACTCTGTGCAGTTTTATGGTTTTAGATGTGTTTTTACCAGTAAATGTCGAGTTTAATTTTAGAAGTTTTACATTTGACAGTAACTCACTTAAGCCTGCCAACATGGTTTCTTTATTTTTTGTTTAGACATTTTATATTTGTCATGCAGTAGTAACTTATATGCATTATAATTTGCTGAGTTTGGTTTAATATGTAATGAAAACACATGCACACGGGAACGTCACATCGCTGAAACTTTGGACTTCGGAGGAGACGAGTGCAGAGCTGCAAGCCTCTGTAGGAAAAGGCGCTCCTAGTGTTTGTGAGTCCTCATTGAACGGGGCAGCTTTTTAAGTTGTGTAGCCCATCTGCACCTGTGATGACTTCTGTTTTAAGTGGGAAAATCGCGCAATGTACGCTTTGATGTCATGGGAAAGGAAAGTCCGTTGTGCCCATGAGAAGTTGTTGACGTAACTGCGAGTGCATTTGGGCACTTAATGTGACCGTTTGTCAATAAATTGTTCATTTGAAGGGAAAGTGTTTCTTCGATGGAAAAATGAATTGAAGAAACGAGCTGCGATGCCTTTGTTGTGTTTCAAAGGAGTTGTCACTTGAAATTTTGTTTCTGCTCGCAAGAGGGGAGACGATTTGCAAGTTAGCTCCAGTGAGGAGAGACCTGTGTTTCCTGTGAGGATCACTGTTTGCTTACAGGCCAGTTCTGAGCTCCTCAGTTCCTGATTCACTTCGACTGTTCCTGCTGGCATGCACACACCTGAGCAGGACCGAGGAGCCTCTGCCTGCTCTTTGTTTGCAGTGAAATGGTTTCAGATGCAAGCTGGGAGTCAAAGTGGTGGAGCCCCGCATGCCTGTTTCCCGTTTTCTTAAAGCTTTCACAATCCATGGTCCAGTTTCTGAATAGGAAGCAAGCGAGGCACATCGCCGATTGTTGAACACACTCCACCTGGGAGGTCGTGGGCGACACAACTCTGAAATTTCCATAGATCTGCAGTTCACTCTGTCACGCTGAAGAGACCCAGCTGAAGCACTGGTTTTGGTCGTTATTATCCTTCAACCAGTTCTGGTTTGACTCGATGTTTGTATCAGGAAAGAGGGTTGGCTCAGACCTCAGATAGGAATACTCTCCTCACCCTGCCTTGGTGCTCGTCTGATTGAATCCTGTCAGAGGAGATGAGTGAAGCCGTTTCCTGTCACCGTCTGAGGTCTGCTGCTGGACGGAGATGACTCGCAAGGGATCCACACAGCGGACAACTTTCACTGAAGCTCTGTTAGATGCTTTAATGCTTCGTGACACAGAAAGGAAAGTTTTGAAAACCAGCTACTATCAGTTTTAGCTGTTAGAGTAAAAACATACATTAGTATTCTATGTTGAGGAGGACCTCTGGAGAAGCATGGAGCAGCTTCTTTGTGTCTCCCACAGTCTGTTAGTTGGTACCGAGGACAGAGCGGTCATCAGTGTGTGACTGCTGTACACAAACAGCATCATGGTGAGTAAGATGAACAAGAGCTGCCGGCCATGTCTGTGTCGGTGGCTGTGGCAGCGGGGGTGAGTATTAAGTGTAAACTCCACATTATCCACGAAAAGAAAAGGTGCACTTGTGTGTTTGTATCTTAAAGTAATACTCAGGTTAGCCTTTCCTCAGTATATTTTATACACGTCTGCTTTGGTCAGTTTAAGAGTCCGAAGAACAAAACAAATGATTGCAAATAAGGTTTTTGAAAACAAAAGCTGATTAGCTTGCTGAGAAACCAGCATTTATCTTGCAGGATAAAGTCATATTACATAAGCTTTTATTAGGCAACTGCTGCCATCTACAGTTAAGCTGATACGGAATATTTCAGTTCAATTTTGTCCCCTTAATAGGGATTTTTAGTCTAAAAAAGTGAAAGAAAAAGCCTCCAGTAAAATTCTGGATGGGTGTTAATGAAATAAACAAAAATCTGTTTCACATCAAACTAATTGTTTAATTCTTGTGAGATGAATAATTACAAATTAGGTATTTAGATGTTGATTGTTAATTTATATTTGAAACAGAATGATGTATTTTAGGTAATTGACATTGCAATTATGTGCTACAAACAGTTTAACAATGGATACATTTTGATGAGGCATTTATTAATTTAGGTAAGTAAAATAATTTAACTTAATCCTGTCTTAATTATCAGAAACATTAAAGGAACACATTTTATTCCAATAAGACATGTTTATTTTTCTGGGACTTCAGTTTTTTCTAGTACATTTACTTAAACACTGAAGTTGATTAGTTTTGATGTTGCTCTAACATTTTTAAACCTGTCTGTGGTTTATTGTCCCTGGTCTTCGACAGTGTTAGTTATAGTGCAATATGCACTTATTAAGTTAACAAAATCCTCTCAATATTCAGAAATTAAAAAGGCCTTTCACAAATCTTGTTAGTTTAATACATACTGTAGTTGCAATGAGGGACTCAGCTCTGCCAGCAGGAAATAGATTCAGGCTGAAGTGCCACAGTATCAGCTAATAGGGAGGTAAATGCTATTTTTTACATCAATGAAACCTGACACGACAAGCACCAATGGGGTAAAATTATTGTTTGTAGCAACTTTGAAATCTATAATCTGAAATATAAAATAACAAAGTAAAAGCTTTGAGACAAAATATTTAAGCTACTGATTACACCTTAGGAAAAGCTCCCTTTTAAAACTTAAAACAAACATTTTTGTTATTTAAAATGATACTAGCTGAAGTTACATTATTTAAAAAACTGAACCACACAAAAAATTCACAAACTGTTTTTAAAGTTGATTGGTGTTAATGAGACACCTTGATTAAACATGTTTGGAAATATTTATTCAGTTCTGGTGCAGACTGATCCACATGACACTTTGAAAAATTAGCTCAGTTCATAAAAACCAAAGCATCTCTGTAACAATACAATCTGACTCAGTGGGATTAGTTATAAAAGCAACAGTTTTCACATCTTCCTGTCATCTGGTCGAAAGGAATGAAGCTTGTGATTTTATAAACAAAAATGTTTGCAAATTAACAGAATAAAAGCTTTTTTTGTTTTTGCTTTTTCTACAGAGATCATCTACTGAACCAATGAGTTTTGACAACACTGGACTCCTGGACCTATTTACTGTAAGCAACCTTTCTATGCTGATTAATGACATAATGTGGAATGTTTTCAAGTCAATTTATGGATACTGTTTTCATGTCCAGTATATAACCAATATTGTACATTATTGTAATGATATAAATGAAATGTTCATCAAGTTTGGTGTCAATAAAGTATATTTAACTGGCTGTAAATAACTTGGTCTTATAGTTGTCTTAAATAACACACTGAACCACAAGTCATTATACTGCTTTAAACGTTTTAAGGCTTAAAAATCAAGTATTACTGGAGCAGAATGAGTGAGGTTGTTGACAAATTTAGGAGCCAGAACGTTGACCAATCCCTGCTTCCCCCATCTGATGGAGCATCTGTTGAAACAAGTTGTTACGTAATCAAAAGGCACTGGGTTCAGAAGGTCTTTGTCAGCAGGGCTTCATATGTTGCTTACACATAAAGATCCTTGAACTAAACAAGTGACTAGCAAGTAAAATGATCCATAACCATGTCCACTTTAAAGCATTAAATAGTTTTTCTTTTTTTTAACAAAAGGTTTATAGTACAGAAGCTTCTGTGGCCCCAAATCACCACTTGTAGTAAATGCAGCTTGTGAGCCAAAAAAAAAAAAAAAAAGCTTTTGTGCATGACTTTTCAGAGAAACAATACAAAGAGCCTTGCTCTGGATTGGGAAAACCAGCTGAGGGGGAATAATTTGGTGCTAATTGAAACTGCATTCTTGGAGAAGGAGCCTTCTTTGTCCACAAGAGGGCAGCATAATAAAGCAAATCAGTGTTTTTTTTCAGCTAGACAAATGACAGTAGGGAGAAAAAAAACACAAAGTCATGTAGTGATGCTTCAAGTCGTAGGAAGGTTTCTAATGCAATCTTTGGCTGAGTTTACAAGAAAGTTAGTAAAAGACACATCACCCCTGTAAGGCAACTGTGAAAACCAAAGGAGCACACTGAAAATCTCGAAAATATGAAATAAAAACATAAAAAAAGAACCAACATACTCCCATATATAAACAGCATCTTTTAAGTTGGCTGAGCTCTGCAAAAGTCGGGGCAACAGTTTTCAAACAGTCCTGTTGGCCTTCCTGCTCAATATCACACCCGGTTGGTCAGTTTTTTTTTTTTTACATAAAAAAGTTGAAAGTGATGCAAAATCAGACACAAAAAGCACAAAAAAGCCTGCTGTTGAGTGGAGCTCATTAGCCCCGTCACTCCTCAGCCCAAAAGAAATTTGAACATGTAGGGAAGGACTGAACTGGCTGCTTCTCTCAGGAGCTGGTGTGTTTGCAACATTCAGATTTGAAGGAAAATGCTGAGTCGGTGTGCTCTTGCATAGAACTGCTACGTGTTACTATTGTCGCATCTACATGTGTGTTAATGTGCATTTTAAACGTGACCAACAAGATGAGAAAAAGTTTATTTGTGGCTTTTAAACAACTAATGTTTCAGTTTATTCCATTTACTTTTCTTTTATTGCTATTCACCCACAAAATGAAGTATTCTTACTTGTGCAAAGGATTTCCAGCAAAACCACTCCAAAGAAGTAAAAAAAAAAACAGATTTATCTGATGGCACATGAGTAGTAACTAGGGTTGGGCAAAATCATATTCTGTGCACTTGATCATCAATAAAACTGTCAATTAATATTTGCCACTTTGCAATTAGTGCTTTGTGATGATATATTTTTGAATATAACACAGCATCACTATCAGGCATGTGAGGCCAATGGTGGAAGGTTGCATGAAGCAGCTAATGCTAACCCTACAAACTTATTTAATCACCTGAAACACCAACATAAACTGCAAGGAAAGCCAGAAAATATGGACCAAGACCACATCAGCCACATGCAAGTGCAATTGTCATCTATTAATCATCATATTAATCGTTTTTGGCTAAATGCCACAATTAATTGCGATAAATGTTTGTCAATATTGCCCAACCCTAGCAGTGACAGATGAGCTTATTGTCAGTTAAAGTGGCTCAAACGCTATTTCAGGAGTAAAACTGGTGAAAGTGTCGGGTGCTCTTGCTGACTTCTATATGTTGAGGGAGTTTCAGTGTCGGTTTAAAAATAAGAGCTGAACGCAGGAATGTCAGCAGTTGATATAGGAAAGGCTCGTGTGAGTGTAAAAACATCAAGTCAGAGTATGTGGAGGTGCATATCGTAAACAGCTTACATCTGAGCTCAACTTCAAGGGCAAAAGTTACCAATTATAACTTCTGGACTTTAAAAAACAAGTTGAGTTGGTGGAAAAAAGTGATCAAATAGCAACACGTAAGAAAGGGGCGGGGTTCAGAGGAACAGAAACTAATTGATCTCAATTGGATCATGAAAGAACAAAATCAAAACCATATTGACGGTTTTCCAAAATTCTGAGCCAGAAATTGAAGGTTCTGAACGTTAAACCTGGATGAAATTCTGCTGGATAAAACAGAGTATTGCTAAGAAAGCTCTAAATATTCAAAGATCTGAGAGTTCAGTGTTAACATTCGACAGAATCCAGTTACTGTTAAACTACAGGGAAAACCGGATTTTTTTGGCTTCATTTACAAGATGACATATTGTGACACGGGAGCCGGCTGCAGTGACATATTTGCTCAGTAATTTGATTACCTGCCAGTTTTAAGGTCAGAGGAAATGTCACCCAACATAACCATGAGTTGGCCCAAAGTGCACAACAGTGCGTACAGGTTCACACACACACACACAGCTGAAGGCTCCTCGGGACACGCCCCCTCCTTCTGTTATTGTCCTCACAGAACAACTGGCTGAAGATAAAACTGTGACAACAACCGCACACCGTCCATTCCTCAAACACGATGCAGAGTCGGTGCAGTTTTGTTGTCGCACTCAGAGATGTTTTTCTTTTTCCTGCAATAAATTACCTTTGTAGTGAACACCTTCTGTTGTACGTCCATAAGAAAATAAAGAGTCAAAGTGTTTTGGCTTATTTGGACGTTCAGACCATGTTCTTGTGTTACTGTATTGCTTGTTGAAATAATGGCCCCCTCTTCAGGTTTGAGTCCAGGGTCCAAGGTCTGAGGGCCTGTGATCATGTTGGCTCAAGATCAACACCCCACCTCCTTTCAGATTTCATTCCTACACAGCACCGTTCTGTAGGTGGTCAGGAGTGAAGAAGCCGTTAATCTTACAGCTGCTCTCGGCCTTCTGGTTCTGGGACAGTTTTTTCCTGGACCGCCAGCGCTGAGCGAGCGGCTCCATGAACAGAGAGAGGGAGGAGAGTAGATAGCAGAGGCCCGCCAGGTAGAAGGAGCAGTCATAAGTCTGCGTGTAGTCATACAGGAACCCTGCGGAACAGAAACGTGTTCAGTGTCTGAGCATGCTAAACTTCACCCTACAGAGAGAGAGAGGGAGATCTGAAGTTTTTTATTATTATGAACATTTATTATCTTACCTGTTGTAGATAAATCTTTGAATGACGTAGTTTTGGAAATGGAGAGTTTAAGTCTGGTAAGGGTAACGAGCCAACGGCTAGTCTGAAAGGAACCAAGATCAAAGTGGACTGCTGCCATCTTAAAACAATGCAAATTTCTAAAGTTTCATGGTGGTTCATGACGTCATGCTTAGCTTGGTAATCTGATCAGAATTAAACTCTTTGTCCAAACTGAGGTCATTCAAAGAGTAAAAAATGTCAACAAAATGTACGATTTTAAAAAAGGTAATGAACAAATACAAACACAGAAGTATACAAAATGTCTAATCTATACCTTTGAATATTACAACAAACCGATGTGGTAAATGGCAATGGCCTGAACTTGTGCAGTGCTTTATCACAGCTGGTGGTAAGTCCTCTGACCACCACCAGCATACAAGGAGGGGGAAATGCCTTGCCCAAGGACACAGCAACTGAGACAAATGAAGCAAAGGTTTGAACCAGCAATCCACCAGTTACAGGACAAACCCCTACCTCCTGTCACCACTGTTGCCCCATGTAAGAAACATTATGTACTAGAAGAAAACTACGACAGGCCTAGCATTTCCTGAAGTTTATCATCTGCTGACCTGTATACCAGTTTTCATTTCATGTGACCATTTGCACTTAAAGCCAGGGCCGGTCTGTGGCATAGACAATACAGGCAAATCTAAGTGTGCGATCTATGTAGGGGTTTTTATAACTTTTTATCAGAGTATATTAGATTTAGTCTGTAGAATAATCACTGGTTACTGTGGTTTATGAAGGTAACTTGTCCTGCTTTGTCACTACATGAGGTGTTATATGGTGCAGAGGATATTTCATGATAAAAGTATCATTTAAAGCAGTCAGACTAACTACTGTTGCTCAGTGTGTAGATAGAAAACAAAATATGAATAAGGGAAGTTTCAGTCATGGTCTCAGGTTAAAGTCTAGTGTTCGGTGTTCTACCATCATAAAATACTGATTTTATGATGTTTAATTAATCCCAAGAATTTTGTAAAATGCTCTTCAACTTTTGGAAAATGCATAGTCCTGAGTCAATCTTTTAAAAATTTTCTATGGGAGTATACTCCTGGATCCCCCCTGGAACTGTTTCACTACACAGCTGCTGGTTAACATGAACAGGTGTTTCTCATTGCGGTCAGTAAAGGTTGGCAAATATAAGGCTGACTTCTGGTATTCTGTTTTAAATTAGTTATTTTGTTAACTATTTTAACGAGACAACCTGGTTTCTAAAGATAACAAATAATATCAAAGACAAAACTATTAACTTGGTATGTGAATGGATGTAAATTGGGGGTGAGATTTAGGAAACTGCACAAGGTGCCACCTGAAATCTTGCCTAGGGCTCCAAATAGGCTAGGGCCGGTCCTGCTCAGAGTATTTGTTGTAAATGAGTCTCAGCTACTACCACACCAAAATTTAGCAAAATACAAAATGTATAAAATTAATTGATTTATGGCTGCTTTTATGTTTGCTAAGGTCATTAAGCTGTGCCAGCCATCTTGAATTTGGTTGACTTCAAATGTTAAATGATTCACATTAAAAAATTTCAAGGATTTGTAAGCTTGTTTTTGGGTGACATAGTGAAGAAAAACGTAGAGAAATTGTCATTAAATAAATCAAAAGTCCTACTTTGTACAATAAAGAGATTAAAGACAGACACAATCAATATAATTAAAATGCTAAAATATCAAATAGAATAAAGTTCTCCCAAACACTTTGAAAGATGTTGAGTAATATTTGGTTGCACACGTTTGGCACCAATCATAGCTTCTAAAAATAGCGTTTGGCCATCAAGAAGTGTTCGATAATGTCTATTTATTGCCAAGGTGTTTTTCAAAAATGTAGGTCAATGTAGTCCAACTTTTCCAGTCCAACCCTTCTTTTGAGCTGCAGAAGGTGATCTTTAGGTAATAAAACCTGCAGACAGACCCAGATCTTCACCCCTCACCTACTTATCTAACCTTTGGTAACACATTATGTTCATTATCTCCATTGATAAAAGAAGAATGAGACGACAGCTTCAGAAGGATCCTCTTTCAGGAGGAGAAAACAGGTTAAATATTGTCGATCACCTGCAGCCAAACGGAGGTTTCTGGTTGGAGCAGAGGACATGGTAAACAGAGTTTAAAGATATTTATGTACCACCCTAAAGAGGCCCTTCAACATCTTTCACTCCCTGTGATCCAGGAGCTTCTCTGAGGGGATTCCTGAACACAGAACCAATGTGCTCAGGGCTTAACTGACTTTAACTAAAACCAAATGTTAACAATTAGGGTTTAAGAGTTACTTTCCTACAAATACCAGGATCAGGTGTCTGCAACCTGTGGGAGCTGAACCTATGTAATGTTTAGAGCCTGTTTTAAACTGATAATAAGAAGTGTTGTTTAGTAGTTTATCTGCCCTGTTTTTTGTTTAGGCTTAATTTTTGCTTAAAGATTGCCGTATGTCTTTATGGGCATCAAAATGTATAGCTGTAGAAACATACAGATAGTTTGTCTAAATATTGCGCAAAATAAAAATAAAGGCACGCCTCTAATAAAAGCCACTTACCCAAGAAGATGAAGTAAATAGAAGCTGCGGTCTTCTATTAAAAAAAAACATCATATTTACAAAACAAACCAAGAAACTGAGCTCACTTTTTACAGTATGCTCATTCTTTTTAATGCGTTGGACTGCAGCCTCGTGCTTTATTTACTTTTAACTGGGCTACTCTTTTTTTATAGTGTCATATTTGGTGATATAAGTATGTAAGTAAAATAAAGTGTTTTTGTCCTATCACTTACAAATTCCTGCATACTATATAATGCAACCTAAACTATAGCTTTTAATGTATTTATTAGATAAAAATTAATCAAATGTGTTTCATGGCTCAAGTACATTCTGTGGCTCTAGGCAAACTTTAATTGGTGGTACAGCTGTGATGTAAAGCTTGCAGACCTCTGACCTAGAGAATGAAAAAATAAAAAGCATGGCTGAGTTTGTGTGTTAATCACAAGAAGATATGTAACTGAGTTTAGTGTTCCACATATTAAGGAAGGTTTCAGCAGATCAGGTGTACTGTTATCTTTTTTTAGTTGACCCGGAGACGGCTTTGAGCCATTAGACACACACTGAGACAGAGATGCAAAACTTGTGTAACAAAAAACTGATCCCAGATTAGAAGCAGCTCTCTAAGACTACAAAAGGCAAGTTGCAATCAGTTAAATAAAGTGACTCGAGCCTTCCACGAATACGGTCCTGTTATTCTGAGGCTTTGACCCAGTAACCCCTGTGTGCAGGCTCCTCAGAGCAAATCCAGATTTCCAGTATGCACTGAGACCAGCACTGACGCTACGCTGGTTTTTCTACTGTATGTTTTGAGTTTTCATGTTCGTACACTTAAAGGTACTTCCAGGAATTCAGGGCTGAGTGAAAATATGAAGCAGGGGGGCTGTCAACCTGTCAATCACCTCTCTAACGCCCCGCTCCTTCTCACCACACACACTTCCTGTCTTCAGCCCTCTGAACCATCGCTCACACTGAAACACGCACAAACTATCATTTGGAGGAGAAACTCTGTCATGGCTTTCATCCAACACACATGCAGAACTCATGGACGTGTTTGTGTACATTTGGGAGAAATGGGTCCACAGATGCATAACTCTTGGAAGGATTTCCAAGAAGTCATCCACTCACCTGCCAAAGGAGGCCCCGTGAGGCAGCCCAAGCCCACAAAGAACATGGAGAAGCCCATAGAGTTATTGAGTTTCTCAGAGCCGACGAGATCAACCTGCAGGGCAAAAAGGCACATTTATCTTGAAGATCTTCACACCCGGAGTAAAGTTACAACAAGTTCTAATCTGCATGTACCACACAGCTCAAATCCAATAATTACACACTGCAAAACAACATTTAATGAACAGGAAGCTGGAAACATGAAGCCAGAAAACAGTTAAACGGTCTCATGTTTATTGGAATGGGTCAAAAACGTTGAAGTAACTATAAAGTTATTTTACTATTCTGCGATTGAAACCTTTTTTCTCAATTTTAACATCTACATTTAGGTGCAAAATGAAAAAAGATTGATTTGTGATAAAGCTGCTCTTGTCTTAAACATCAAAATAGCTACATCACTATTAATTACATGATTAAGCACAAAATGAAATTATATATATATATATAAATGGTTCAATGTATTTTCAAAAACTTTAAACACATAAGGCAAAGAAAGCCTGTTTTACTTTCATCTGCCTATTTTTCTCCCACACATTGCATCCAGTCTTGTCTGAGGACCTGCCTCTCTCTGTTTGTTACGGTGTGCGGTTAATATCAATGTTGTGTTACTCCAGGTTCAAACTCCTCTGGTAGGACTGTTTGGCATTGCAGCAATGGCCATCTAAAGTCAATAGTGACCAATATCCCTCCCACCACCCCTCCGTGACTACTGGGGTTGTCTGTGTGTGTGTTCATAGCCAATGAGCAATGGACTTTGATCAAAAAAATGTAAAAAAACTGCATTAACATGTGTTAAATAGTTGTCGCTGTTAAGCATCAGCTGTGTTAACGAGGCCAGCATCAGTAACATGCAAATAAAAACTGAATGCAATGATCTGAAAATCTCCAAAACTTATATTTTATTCACATTGGACAAAATAGCTACAAAAGCCTGCCTCTCTGATGGTATGGGGGTGCATTAGTGCCTATGCCATGAGCAGCTTACACAGCACCATTACAGGTGAGATATATAAGTTTTAGAACAACATGTGCCTCCAGACAAGATCTTTTCAGGGAAGGCTTTGCATATTTCAGCATCTATTACAACACATGACTTTGTCGTAGAAAAATCCAGTTCAGACCCCTGACAAATTGAAAACATTTGATGAATCATGAAACAAAAAAAACATAGCAGAGACACAGGATTGTTGAACAGCTAGAATCCTAAACAAGAACGGAACCAAAGCCAGAAACAAAATCCCATTTTGACATTTAGGTTGGCACATGTCATCACTCAAGCACAAAGGGATGGTGCTGAGTTCACATCACAGGTGTGTGAAATCAATGCACTTGTAAAATGTCAGCATGAATACAGGATAACAACAAAACGATACTGAATACATAATGACTCAATGTATTGTCCCACTCATATCAACAGGTGGGAGGAAACATTTCCAAAGAATTGTTTCTGTTTGTGGCCTGTCTAGTGACATAATAAAGCCACGTCACTTTTTCCACATATCTGTGAATTCACAGAACAGGTGAGTCTGAAACTGTGAAAGGTAGGTCAAGTGGAGAGTAACAGTGTAATCAGACCAGCATATAGCTGGGAAGTGAATTTACACAATTAGGTCTCATAACAATAATAGTGATAACAATAAGATACGTTTTAGAGAGATTTGATCATTTTTTTTACCGTTATTTAACCAGGCAAATCCCATTTTTCCCTTTTCCATGGCCGGCCTGGGCCTGAAGGCAACCTATTGCAAATGTTTTTGGGGAAACCGGAGTACCCGGAGAAAACCCACACAAGCACAAGGAGAACATGAAAACTCCGCACAGAAAGACCCCAGGTCCGAACCGGGGATTGAACCCAGGACCTTCTTGCTGTGAGGCGTTGGTGCTAACCACTGATCCATCATGCTGATGAACTTAACAGCTGAACAGAAACACACCAAGATCTCCTTCATTATGAAGATGAAAGATGGACAGCTTTAAGCCATGCTGTTTGCTTTTTTTCAGTCAAACCCTAAAAAGAAAACAGGACTGATTGACACTAGTTGAGGAATGGATATCACCCATCAACTATTAAACCTAAGAAGGACAGAGTCATATTGTAACTGTTTTGGTCAAAAGATCATAAACTACATCTCCCATAATGCATCTTGATTACTTACCCACTAAATGACAGCATTTAGTGGGTACCCTACTTCACCCTAGGTGGAAGTACACAGAGTTCAGAAGAAGCCGGCTACTGTTTCTGCAGCTCAGTTGTATTGGGAAGTGGAAATTTTCCATTTAAATTTCATAAATCAAAACTGGAACGCCCCTCCAGTGGGAATTCCCTGTCAGAAAGTGAGGGAATTCAGAATTCAAAATGACAGCTCAGTGAGTACAACTCTTATACTTTACTTTTAATAGTACACATAGTAATTTTCTGTCTTCACAAGAGGACATGCTAAAACTCTTGTTTCTGTGCAGGAAGTACCACGTAGAGCTCAGTAATTTGTTAGAGGTGCTCAGCTGTAGCAATGAGTTGAGGAATATGACGTTTTGTGTACAGTAGAAGTTAAACATAAAATGGCATAGTTAATTATAACTGATGCTTTGAGGGTCACTATAATGCTCATGTGGCCCTCAGTGAAAATGACTTTGACACCCCTAATTTAGAACAATGCATTATCTAAGGAGGTTTTCCTTACCAGAACAGGCAGCAGCAGAGCCATGTATCCGCCACAGAAGATAGCAAAGAAGACAGCGTACACCATCAGCAGCATGTAGGATGTGGCCAGAGGAGACAGCAGGTTGACCAAACCACAGAGGATCAGGTAGGCTTTGTGATAGTGATATTTGTGGAGCAGGTTCCTGTCTGTTACCCACCCTGAGGCCAACTGGGCGATGGTCTCTGTGATACCTGGAACAGAAATGAAATGGTGGATGGAAGAGAGATGAGAAGCTGGGTTAATTAAAACTAAATGCGAAATAAAATAAAAAAAAAATGCCATGCCATAGTTTTAAACTGAGATTAGCTGTGATTACTTTTTAAGAGTTTCATTTAAATTTAAACACTTCATAGCAAGGGCGTAACTTTCTGAAGGACTGGTGTGGACATGTCCCCACCAACTTTGACCGGACGGGGACAGTCCCCACCAA
>JAUBOC010000181.1:16384315-16400455 GCA_032275365.1 Anablepsoides cearensis | reverse complement strand
CGCACAAATGTGGGTGCGTCAGACCCCGTCCCCCACGGTGCGTCCCCACCAACCTTCAGCACAAAGTTACACCCTTGCTTCATAGGATCTTTAGCTAATGCTACAAACAAACAATTACACTGTGCACATGCAGACATGGGCAAAAACTTTATCGCCTGCCTTTTGCTTTTGAGCGATTAATGACACCCCTCCTATAGTACCCAAACCCAGACCTGGTCTAGTTGTTATACACTTCATCTCCTGCATCTGACTGCTGTTTCTGCTGGGACATGATGACTGGGCAGATATGGACTTTTCTCTGCTGAGGTCAACTGGAATGTGATAAGCGATGCAGAAACTGCTGCAGTGTATTGACTGTTGCAGGAATAGCAATAAGCAGGCAGCGCTGAGCTATAGATCAATGAAACAAACTGGTTTTGTGTGTATCAGAGTAACTCATCCTCTGTAGAACCTCTGCAGCAGAACTCCACAGGCTGCATCCACTTGCAAAATCAACAACAATAAAGGAATTTTTGTGCAGCAACTAGACAGCGTCTTTAGGTTTTACGGGATTGGAAAGAAGCCTGGATCACTCAAACAATGAGAGGCTTAATCGGCGAACACCTCTGCACTCCTCCACCTCCTCACCTAACAGGACCTAAAAGGAGGTTAAATCGATGACATGAGGCAGCTGTGCAAAGTTTATGTGTTCTCATTTTTGTGGTCCGAGGAATGTCCCGGAGTGTCCCCCTGCTTGCATACTGAAAAGATGTGAGTTTGTTTGTGTGTTTTAGCCTCAGCAGGTTGGTTTAGCCCTGCAGCTGTTCCTTTTCAAACTCAACTCAAAGCTGTTTAAATTTGGCCTCTTCAAGTAGCAACACCTCCACCAAGTGCATCAGGAACATTGGATCTGTTCGTTACGCTCTACTGTGTCATCAAGCAAAGAAACAGTTAAAGCAATTAGCAGAACAGTTCAGGGTTTTTTGAACATGAGTTCTACATTAATGTGAACAATTAATATCCTACCTGTTGTGGTTTGCTCTTTGAATAACCTCAGGTTTGGTGAAAAGCGTAATTGGTTAGAAAGGTGCTGTGTAAATACAGTCTATGCATCATTTATTGATCTAAATGAGTGTTGAAACTTGTAATATGAGATTTAATGTTGCGTGACCACTACAGGATTCCAAACCTGGGGGTGGGGCCTACAGGACCTCTGATCCACAGGGCCTACCAGCAGGTTAAGTAGGCCCTGGTCATCATACTTAGTTTATTTTGAAAGGATTATGAAGTGGAAACTATGGTCATGGGTGATCCACTGGACTAGTAGAAAATGAAGGAATATTAGGATTAAGATTGTGACTTTAATCTCAGAATTCTGACTTTTGGAGCTCTTTTTACTCTGTGGTTTTAATCCTCTTCCATAAATAAGCTTGGGTTGTAAAAAGCACAACTTTCTACATTCTTGTGGGAATGGAGGAACAGAACAAGACAAGAAGAAGCTCCAATATTAAAAGAAAAATCAAACAATTACCAATAAATCTGTAGAGTGTTTTCTTTGTGTTCACATGAACTACTAAGAAATGCATGAAACGTGAACTTTTTTAAAACAACACTTAACTTTTGTCTTTGCTCCACTTGAACTAGCTGTTAATCTGGTCAGAAATAAAGTTTCTTCAACCCGAGATCAATCAAAGAGCTCTCTGCAACATGTAAGACATTAACTGTTTATAATTATTTTACAGAACCCGAATAAAAAAAAATCTGAACTAACCTTTTAAGGTTGTTGCTGTAAACACTAAAAACCAGAGGTGTCAAAAGTATTCACATTCATTACTCAGGTAAAAGTATAGATACTATGGTTTAAAAATACTTTTTTAAATGTAGAAGTATCAACTCAAGCTTTTTACTTACGTAAAAGTGTAAAGGTACTACCTGTAAAACTACTTAAAGGTATAAACGTAAAGGTAATGGGGACAAAGGTGGGGGGTGGGGTTGCACAGTGAGCCACCCTAACCCATGGAGAGAACATGCAAACTCTACCTAAAAAGGTCATTGGGCCAGGATGCAGTCCAGCAACTTTCTTGCTGAGAGGCAACAGCTCTATCAACTGAGCCGCCTCATATAGAGTATGATGACAAGGCAGAATGAAAACAAGCCAAAGTGAAAGTGCATTTTTAAAAAGTAAGGAGTAGAAAGTGCAAATAATTGCATAAAAAGCTAAAAAGTAGAAGTAGGTTGAAAAAGAATTACTCCGGTAAAATATAAATAACCAAAATATCTACTTAAGTAAGGTAACAAAGTACTTGTACTTCACTTCTTGACAACTCTGCTAAAAACAAATCCTTTAAGGTTGTTGCTGAAACACTAAAAACAAATCACCAGTCTTCACAGCAGTGACAGGAGAAGTGAGGTAACGTCACGTAACAAACTGCTACAAACTGGGACATTTTATAAAACAAGGTTAAAGTGAAGCGGTTTAAAACAAATCTCTGAAACCACTGCTGGCTTTACTTTCTGTGCTCCTCTGCAAAGTATCATCCACTTCAGAACTGAACTCAAACAAAACTGAGACCCCCCCCCACCCCCACCCCACCCCCCCTTGTCTCCAAGCCAACAACTTCACTCAGTTAGCCGTTGCTTAGCGACTCCGGTTAGCTCCAGCGTTGGTGACTGAGAGTTGACGAACACACTGACCCAGATGACAGCGGTCCCTCTGTCCCTCAGACAAGCTGATGACGAGGCTGGTTTGGAAAATGGGGGACAGCAGGATGGTGTCTTTTGAGACTTGGGTGGCACCCTGTGTCTTAAGCTCGGTCTCTTTTTCTTCTTCACTACAGTCACACATGACCAGAGAATACAAGAACAAACACATCAAGGCCAAAGACTGTCAGTCTGGCTGTGTGCTGGCACTACACTCATCAGAGCAAAGGGTTAAGTAAAACATTTAGACATCTATATTCTCTGGGTTTGTATTACAGCCATGCAGAAATGTTGGTTTGCTTGTGTAATTTTATACAACAGTATAGTCTGACTCCAATCTGTGGCTCGATCCATAAGTCGTGTTCTTCTTGTGCAAGCTCTAAAGTATTTCTCAATGCTCTTTCTGCCATGTTTCTCATTTTGTGCTGGCTCGTGTTGGTTTGCATCAAATACTGACAAAGGGAATTGCATATTTTTCCTGTCAATCACAATGTGACACATTATTATTACACTCTGCTGAGGGAAAAAATGCAATAATGTTTTTGCCTGTGTCTGTATGTGCACGTGTTTTTTTTGTAGCTTTAGCAATTATTTCCTGAACCAGTGGATGAGTTTTAATAATACTCCCAATGTTATTGCATGGACATCTACAACTGATTAACAATTGGAGTCTACCCAATTTAAAATTGGCACCACAATTAAGCTGACACAAAAAATCTGTCTTTAACTTGGACATTTTGACAGATTTTGAGCTAAACATTGTTGAGTGTCATCTACAACGCATGCTTTGACTTCTACACGTTGCAAAAGATCTTTGCTAAAAACTTCGGCATGAACATAAAAAGTCAGAGCTGCTTGTCTGTTAGTGAAATATCTCATGAGCTGCAGGATAACTTTTAATGACACTTTCAAAAAGAAATAATAAGGTGTATGAGGCCCAAAGTGTAAAAATGTAATGAAATTTCACTAACATATTTTTCATTATTTAGCTCACTGTTTTTACATTTAGATAAATTTTACTAAATGTTAAATTTAAATGTAAAACATATATTTAAACATTAAATCTAAATATTTAAATCTAAATGTAAAAGTTAAACCTTAAATGCTGAAGTTAAATGTTGCAGTTCACTTTAAGATATTTTGGAATGGAACACAGCCTTTGCTGTTGGCGCTAGACTCATATTATGACGTCATCATCCTGAGGCAGCATTCGATTCTAGCAACAACTAGCGCTCCAATACGCTAAAGCTTGAAGCTTATTTAAATATCTTTTTTAAGATTTAAAATTAACATTTAGTAAAAATTAGCTAAATGTAAGAACAGTGAGCTAAATAACAATAAAATATTGGTGGAAAATTTTACCACTCAAAAAGTGAGTTAATTAATGAAAAATATGTTTGTGACATTTTTTAAATTTCTTTTTACACTTGGTGTATGTCTACAAAAGATTTACCTTTGAAAGTGCACAGAATCAAGACGGCCAACACAGCTAATCAAACTAAAAGTTCCTGTGACATAAAATTTTTGTAATAAACATGAATGCATTTTGGAAAGAAAACATTGATAACATATTGCAAAACAAATTTCACATCGCTCAGACGAACGGTTGTTAAGATATTGGCATGTGAAGAAACAGGAAGTGATGTCAAAGGGGAATGTCTGCATGTAAACAGAGCATTGTTACAAAGGGAACAACACAGACCGTAGAGAAGAATCTGATGTTTCTTTAGATTATTTTTAGTTGATATCAAACAGAGACAAAGAAGAGTTAAAGTTTAAATAATTTTGTTTTAATAAACCGAAACCAGCGAGTTTATTTTATTAATGTGTTCCCCTTTGATGTCACTTCCTGTTTCACTTTGGCTAAGCCAAATTTAAAAGAAAATAGGCCAGTTATGTGACAAAATGGGTAAAATCATGTGTACTATGCCAGTTTTCTTAAAGATGCTTTCTTTGACATTTTGTATTTGAAGGATGGGCATGTCACAGGCACTTTAACCAACCCTAAAATTGCTGACTCAGCCAGTTTTACACATATTTAGCTACATTTGTTGTGCCAGTAGTTGAGAGTCATCTTTAACACATTGGCTGAGCACAAACACATTTTGTAAGACTGTGAGAGAATGGGCATGATGTCATTCACATGGTTTAACAAAAATGACTATAACTCAATCCCTTTATACTTTTTTTCAAAGAATGCTGAGGCTTTAATAATTTTCTTTTTAATGAAAACAAAAAGAAAGCCTGGATTAAAACATGTAGAAAAAAATGTCCCATTTCAATGTAAACAATCTTATTTTATAATTTAAAAATGACACAGAAGACTAAAAGTTAACATTAGTGAGTTTGTGTTTCTTTTCTTGTCTAAAAGACAAGTCTTTTGAAGGGCTGTGAAAAGCTGAATATTACCAATAGACATATTATAAAGCACAAGTGCACAACTGCTGCTTAATTATTTAGAAAGGCTGACAAAGTGCTGACGAAGAACTAACATGTCTATCTGGTCAGTGGTCAAAATGTTAATGCTGTTTTCTGGTCATATGGAGGGGCCTCATCAATGGCAGACTGCTAAACCCACCCGTCCAGGCCAGTGGACCAAAGTTCAGCTTTTATGTAAGAGGATTCATTACATAAGACTGCAGAGTCTCAGCAGCTCACAAATAATTAATGCCTAAAAGTTGACTGAGCACTTCTTTGCATCATGTAGAAGATCCAGACTGAAAAACTGGACCCACCCCTTAACAGTCACTGCAAAAAGTCTCTGATCAGTCAGGACCTGCCTGACTGTCCACTGTCTGTTAGACCGGGACTCGTTTGTAAAGTGGACGCTTTGTGAGGATGTTTTATTAAACCGTCAGTTTTGACTTTCATTAAATTCTTTAAATAAATGTTAAAGTCTTGGTGATAAAGAAGTTTTATACATTCAAATTACTCTGTACTCTGAAGTCACACAAATTTACTAACTTATCTTCAAAAAATAAAGTGACTCAGAAGATCACACTGTACAGCAGTAACTACAGCTAAATATTTTTTATTGATTAAAGTGATCCTCACCTGCCACAGAGATGATAAAAGAAGCATCCATAGCATCGATGCCCAGAGTTCTGGCCCTGGCAGACAGGTGGAAGTAGGGGATGAAGTAAGCCAGCTGACTGAAGACCAATGACCAAGTGTAGATGCAAAAGAAAGGGTTCTTTAGCAAAGAAAAATCCAAGACTTTAGCTTTTTTGACAGCCACCTCACTCGGCAGGCTGGCATGTGAAGAAAATCCAACCGTGGTGGACCCGTTCATGCTCCCGTTCAGCTCTGCTGGGCTGTTGGGAGTCGGGGGCTTACACTGGCCTGAGTCATGGTGTGGCTCATGGTTGTTTACACCGTTCAGAACCAGTCTGGTCAGTTCAGGGTTCGCCGCCTGACCTTGAATACATTCGCCTCTCAGGCTCTCAGTGTCCCTGTGAGGTGGGGGAGAGGGCGGGAGAGCGTCTGATTTGGAGACTCCATTAGATAAAGGGGTAGAACCGTTCAAGCAGCTCTTAGAGTATTCCTTCTCTGGAGAACTCTTGATGGAAACAGCAGGGCTCTTTTGGATGGCTGAAGAGTTAAGGTTCGAACCAGGTGGCTTCACATTGATGGGTCGCAGGAGCATCCCGGAAGCCACAAGGTTCAGCATGAGACCTCCGAGAATCAGCATGGCCCCTTTGGATGACACACACACAATGAAATCTCACTGACTCACACCATCTCATTTAAGTATTTGCTGTGCCCACCTTGCCAAGCGTACTGATCCAGAAGCAGCTGAGTGAATGGAGCGAGGGCAAAGGTCAAACCCATTCCTGAACGCCCAATTGCATACGCTGTCGCCAGTCTTTTCCTGAAGTACAATGCTGTTATCACAGAGAAAGACTGGTACAGCAGAGCAAAACCCATTCCTAAGAAGAAAAAAAAGCCACACAATAAAAAAAAAAATATAGTAACCAGTCAGAAAGCTGTTTTCAGCTTACAGCACATTTTAACTTACCGACTATCAATCCCATGCTAATGTAGAGGAAAACCACGCTGCTGGCAAAAATACTCAAAATAAACCCCCCGCTAACCAGCACAGCCCCTGTGATCGACGTTACTCTTGCTCCCAGCTTGGCACAGGCCACAGAGGCAATGGGTGCTGCAGAAGTGACAGAAAAAGATGCACAAAGTTAAATCGATGTGGCTTTGGGGTTACAGTCATGAAACAACTGGTTGACTTTTGTACCTTATAAAAAAAAATAAAAAAAATTCAAAAGAGGAAGATGTTTCTATGATATGATGAATAAAATCTAGTTCTCTGACTTTGGCAGTTAAACAGATAAACATTTTTTTATTCAAACCTCCAGACAGACGTAGACTGGACATGATTGAACCTATCCAGCTGATGCTTTCTGATGAGCCTCCAAACTCATCTTGAAACGCCACAAAGAAGATACCAAAGCTTTTTAGTGTTCCCATCACAAGGACATTCACCTGCACAAACACACAAATGAAAATGGATAAATATGATGTGTGGTATCTGCTGTCTAATGCTTTCATTCAAACTCACTTTAAAACAGTCGTGTGTTCAGCAAATGAGGGAATTACCCAAATTTAGACAGATAACTGTGTAAAATAAACATGTACATCTTATGAAGAAAGCCCCCTTTTGGTCACGGGGAGTCTTTGCCTTTGGTGGAGAAGTTCAAGTATGTGGGTGTCTTGTTCGTTCACGTTGCTTCGGTGGGTCATGATGAAGAAAGAGTTGAGTTGAAAGGCAAAGCTATTGATTTACTGGTCCGTCAACATTCCAACTCTCTGGTCACGAGGTATGGATCACGACTGAAAGTACGATATCCAGGGTACAATCAGCTGAAATGAGCTTCCTTTGTAGGGCAGCTGGGCTCAATCTTAGAGAGGAGGGGAGGATCGCTGTCAGTAGGGGAAGCTTGAAGTACCTGCTGCTCCTTCATATTGAAACGAGTCAATAAAATGGTTTATATAACTGATTGGGATGCCCAAAGGACAGCCCTCTTTGAAGGATTTCATGGGCAGGTCCAACAGAGAAGAGGCAGTGAAGGAGCCAGACTGGAACCACAAGAATGGACCAGAAAATTTACATTCTCTCATTTATTTTCACAGAGAGTAACTGCCATGTAGAATTACATAATGAGAATTACATATTTGAGCATTGCAGTTGAAATATATTCTGCGTATAGAAAAAGCTTCACCAAAATTTTACAGGCAAAGCAGCAGTTGTGGTGGCCGAAGATTTTTCTACAAAGGTCATGGTCACCCCATCTGACCTCCTGGCGCCGTCCCTGGAAAGAGGCCCAGGTGCAGACCCAGGACTCACTGGAGGAATAATTTCATCCCCCTCTGGCTTGGGAATGGCTTGGAGACCCCCAGGAGGTGCTGGCGAGTGTTGCTGTGGAGGGGGGATGTCTGGGTTTCTCTCCGGGACCGGTTGCCTCTGTGACACCACCATGAATTTACAGCAAAAACTTTTATGCAAACATTTAAAAAAACAGTCTAACAATTGAGAAAGAAAAAAAAACTAGCATCCACACTGAGCAATATGTCTTCAAAGCAGAATTAGAGGAGGTAAAGAAGTGCAGAGTCAGCCTTTGAACCAGACTTTCATGTTCTGGACCAACTCATCCTGAGAGACTGAGAAAGCATTACAATAATTTAAGGTAAGGAGGTAAACCCTAAACACACACACACACACAATCTAGTACAGCCATCTTTATGGGGACCTGGCATTGACTTCCATTACTTTCTACAGCCTAACCCTGACCATTTACCCTAAGGCTAACCTCACAGGTACCAACCTGACTATAAAACTAGCCGAAACTCAATTCACACCTTAGTCATGAACTTAACCCCTGACCCACAAACGGCGTTTCCTCTTACTCAGGTCTCCATAAGTAACATTAGGTCCCCACAAGTAGGTGTGTCCCACAATGTAAGGAATACCAGTCCACATAAATAAATAAATAAATAAATAAATAAATTAATTAATTAATTAATTAATAAATAAATAAATAAATTAATAAATAAACAGTTTTAGAAAAATACTGACACATTGATGTCAAGGATTTCATCACCTGAGGAGACAGTCTTAAACTGGCTTTAGCCATGTTGAATTCTCTAACAGATCTTGAACAAAACTATTTTTTTGAACCTACCAGGAAACAATGCAGGACCACCATCCAGCCCCACCCTCCATCTGGGGGGTCTTCATACTGGATTTCTTTCTCCTTGTCCTTCTTTGTGCTCATGGCATCTTTCCTGAACAGATTCATGATGGCCTCGGTTTCACTGTAGGGAAAAGGAAACAAAAATAAATAAATAAACACATACAGCTGGAATGATAGTGAATGTTTTTTTTTAATGACGCGTTTTGAAGAAAAACAATGCATGTTTCTATGAATTTTATCTATGTTTCAAAGCAGTTAATCAAAATCATTTGGAGCCAGTCCAAAGTGAACTCTTAATCAAGACCTACTGGAAAGTTTGGGGAGAATCTAAAAATATTAGAGATAAGAAGTTATTTTGCCGGCTGAAATCTGAATGAATGGATTAGATCATTTCATTTTTATCAGTAGCTGCAAATGCATTTCAAGTCTACATTTAAGCAAGTAAAAACATTAAAAACCTTTTTTATATACCTTATTAATTTTTTTATTTAAATAAACTGTTTCCCTTCCACTTTTTTTCATGCCTTCAAATATAACAAGTGAAATCCAGTTCTTTCATGATAAAACTGGTCAGTCACAGCACAACCACACCTTAATGCTTCACCGCTTCTGTTCTCACTAATGTCTGAACAGTGTTCAAATTAACTCTGTATAACTGAGGAAAGGTTTAATACTTTTGTTGGGTTTAAATAACCCAAAAGGCCTACATTTTAAGACCCTGTGAGACATTTAGACCCAAGGGCAGCAAGAGGGTTAAAAGCAGTAAACACTATATTTCTATGCCTTCTGCCATCAACAGCATGTTCTTTGCAATATTGGGCTGATAATAATTTAACTCTGTAATTATTCCATTGGCTTGCTCCAAGAAGAAAATGTAATAGGTGATCTAAATAAACCGAGAAAGAAAAAAAAAAACAAACAAATGTAAAACTAGACTCATCAACTACAATTTGGATCTGAAACAGTTTTTTTAATGATTTGACTGATTATAATATTCTGTTAGTTATGTATAAAGCACACTGAAACATATTACCTGTAAATATTCAGATAAACTTTGCAAAAAGGGAAAGCTGTTATAACCTTAAGGGAATAGAGATGTTCATAAAACCTAAATTTAGAACATGCTTGAAAGAACGAAGCACCTCAATTCAAGGAGTCAGATTGTGGAACAATTTAGAAGATGATGTTAAAAATGCCACATCAATGTCCATGTTTAAGAGAATGTTAAAAACTAAACTGTTAAGACAATATGAAATAGTTTAATATGTAGTCACCTATTTAGTTGTTATGAGAAAGTTTCAAAGTTTTGTTTTGTTAATTGAAGATTATTAAGTTTAAATTTATACTTGAGGAAAAAAAGGGCAGATACTATAAGATTTTTTTTCTTCTCTCTGCCGCCTTTCATTTCATTTCATTTGTATTTCTTTTATTGTACATCAGATTTTGTTTTATGAAATGAATAAAGTTTATAATAAAAAAAAGGTTTATAATAATTTAGTAAAGCTGCTGTTGTTGGGGTATGTTCATAGTCAAGATACAATCCTTGTCCGGAACAAATGTTGCTTTAAAATCTTTACAGTGATTAAAAGCATGTGCTGACTCTTTCATATCACTGAGCAGCAAAGTTAATATTTGCATTTGTTGATTTGAGAACAGGGTTCGTCTTTGTTGTACATTGATTAAAGGAGGTTTGGACACATAATTGAGTCATTTTGTGGCAACTTATATAATTCTTCTGTCTCTCGGATGTAAAGGCTTTGTGCTAATACAGAGGGCACTGAAGGTCACCATGTATCCAGGTCATCAGGTTTTTATTAAAGCTTCTGATTTAATTTTAGGAGCTTCTTTAGTTCTTTTCTGGAGAAATCCCCCGACAGTCTAAGTTTGATTTCCAACCCTGTCACTTTATTGAGGAAGACCCCATAAACCCCCACACAGACCCCTAATGACCCCCGAAAAAACAGTGCAACAATAAAGCACAAAAAATAACGAAAGAACTGAAAAGTTTGAGTAAATGAGTGATTGTGATGAGTGATGATGAGCTGATTGGTCAGATCAGATAGGGTTATTTGGTGCAGTGTCTCTTGGCCTCAGTTTGAATAGCTCCCCACATCATAAAAGTTTTAATGACTTATTTTATTGTACAGAATATCTCAGCACAGGTAACTGTGGAAAACCCCGAACAATCACTGCTGCTACATGCACTGATGGAAAATATATCATTAGAATTTGATATGAAGATATCAAATCAAATATGCACAAACAGAACAGATTGATAAGAATTGATAACTGTTTTTTTTTTTTACACCAAATGGTTTGATTAAAGCCTTGTTCTTCTAACCTACATTTGGGTAAAATTATGACTATGTTGCACAAGCATAGGTCTCTCTCCATCAGCTTGTTTCTATACATTTAAAGCTAACTTCAGCTGTGAGAGTGAAGCTTTGAAAAATGGATCTGAACATGTGTGAGGAGCTGATTTATAATCAACCTGCTCTTGGAAGCTGTTTGTCTGCTAACAGGCAGAGTGGGACTTTTATTACTTTGACCACTTCTTGGAACACATTTCCCCAGGATCCTCCTCCCTGGACTTGTAAATGTTTAGAAGGATAAGCTTTAATCAAACACACCAGGCTTTGTATGCAAATTAATGTCACACACAAACAAAGAAAAGAGAATAATTAAAAACGTTGGATTAAATCAAAGATAACCAGAGCTGAACTTTCGGCTCTCCTCTTCAGGAATAACTGACAGAAGCAGCTTATAAATGGATGCTGGAGTGGTGCCATGAGAAACACGGTGCAGCAAACATGAACGAGTGATGAGTGACAGCATTACTTAATTCTGCTGGCTTCTTTTAAAATAGATTGGTGGCTTGAAATTCATGACTTGGCAATTTCAGTTTATATAACACAGCAGACATGATATAGAAGTTTTTTAAAGTCAATTTTCTAAATAGCAATAACTTAAAAAGGCAGATGTTGCTGTGCATCTGCCCTGAATTCAGTTTATTCCTCAGACAAATCAAAGCTTATGTCTCCCAAGTTGTTAGGCTCTGTGTTTGTCACAAGTTTGTACACAAACATCATGATGATGGAAAAGAGGAATAAGTGTAGCAAAAGAAAAATCATTCAATTTCAGGGGCAGGGATCTGAGCCACTAGATACGACTTTGAGCTTTGTTAAATATCTGGCTTGGTTTTACAATCAGGGAAACCTTCTCTTTGCAACATTTTATTATATAAATTGGTCACATTCTCCTTTAAAACATTTCTGCTTACTTTGGAGCAGGGGTGCCCAAACATTTTCCCCGAGCGGGCCAAAATTGAAAAACATTTTCTCTGAGAGGGCCAAAATTTGAATCAATCTAAGTGCCACGGGTCAAATGCAATAATATAAGAAATGCAAATACTTCATAAGTAAAGTTGTTTTATATTTTATGATTAAGCTATCAGCCAGTATGGTTGCCCACATTTTTTTTTCTCCAGCCCATGGACATGGAGAAAATTCAACATATGCTCAGGCAGCAAAGGCTCATGGGACTTTTCATCATTTAAAATTTGAGAATATGCGGTCTTATAGAGTGTGCAAATCTAGATATGGGCGTAAATCTAATCTAAATGTCTCTTGTAGTGACTTGTATTTTATATTTAATCTTAACATAATTATAGTAACCAGGTCAACTGCCAGTGGACCAAATCACATGGCTTGGTGGGCCAATTTTGGCCCACGGGCCCCACTTTGGGCACCTCTGCTTTAGAGATATTTGTGTATCGATGAAGATGTCTTGAAACCATAATGAACGTTACGTTAATTAATCTTAAGTTATGGTTGTGGTCGCGTCTTACATGTTTCTAAGTTCCTCAACCTGTCCAGTGATGCAAGTACAATTCTTGATAAACCAAACAGGTTCTGTTGTCTCTGAGTAAAAAAATAAGCCCCTATTATTCCGCACTTGCTGAATAAAGAAAGATAAATCAAATCAAGTATTAACCACAGGTTCTCTGAACAAAAACCTGCTTTAAAGGAAACACATCATACTTTTAAACTGTTATTTTTCACATTTAAATCATTCAGTTGGGATCTTTATAAAGTGGAAAAGTCAAGCTTTGGTCTGAATTGTTGTAACTCCACAAGCCCCTCTTCTTCCTTTTCTGAGCTGTGTCTCAGATCAACTCTTTTTGACACTGTTCTCTTAAACGAGGTGCTTCTCCTCCCCACCTTCCTTCAGCTTCAAGACCGGTCCACTCCAGTTTGATAGAGGGGTTTATGACTATCTCGAGGAGCAGAAATGTTTTAAATACTGGTTAATGAAACTATATCAACAAGGGAAGACTTGTCCATCTGACCCAGAACCAGAGAATGAAGACGACAAAATTGTACTTAGTGGGTTCAGACATTATTTGGCAGTTTCATCACAAATAATGTAATGTAATAGTTCAAAAAAAATCATGGAAAATAGAGAAAACTGAACACGTTGAAAAATATGTCCAGAACAAAATTAAACTTTTCTGCACAATAAACTGCATTTAATGGCTAAAAAAGTGGATTTTGCAGGATGTGTCTCCTTTAAGGATGAAGCAACATGTAAAAAAGAGACAGACATAAAAACAGGATGTAGGTGGAGTTTATTGATGTTTTTGTTGTCAACACATTTGCTTGTTTTTAGATGAATTAATATGAAACCTATTCTTTCCTCTCAGATAAGATTTCCTGCTCTCAGCTCTAAAGAAACATAAGATATGATTTCAAAGCCAGTCATTCATTAATAATGGACAGAGCAAACATAATAACTACATGAATTAAAAAAATTACTGCAATATTTTGGGGTGTAATGTTTCTGCAGCTTGTAGGTGTTTTATATCAGCTACAAACACAAAGAGAAACATAAACGTAAAAATAAAAATAAACATAATAATCTCTGATTGGGTAGTAAATTTCTGATAAAAATACAACCTAAACAAGTTAAGAATAACTTTCACATCAGGTTTGTCACACATAAATGTAATAATAAGGATTTATAAAACAAAATAATAAAAGATTTTGGGAGCAATAAAACAACACATAAAGTTAAATATCTCTATCAGAACCTCATCTTCCTGAGAGTCATCTCTGAAAAAGCTGGAGACAGTAAAAACTGAATGGTTTCTTGGAGCCTGCATTGTTAGCTCAATCTGACTTAAACTTGTACAATAAGTTTGGACCAAACTGACAGAAAGCTAAAAGCAGATTAAAAGTGGAATGAATTGGGCCAGTGTAGTGTGAGGAAAGTATTCACCTCTGAAACGTGTTAACAAGTTGTACTCAAGAGTGCTCGTTTGTGAAAGTGGTGAGAGGCTGAGTGTAAGAGGGAGCAAAACAACAAAACCATGCCTCTGTGCCTTTTTCATAATTTATCTGGTTCAAAAGGACGGTTTAGTTTGATTATTTAAATATTTCCTCCAAAACTGGATCTACCTATAGAGTTTATTATTATACTTTATAAGATAAGAAGTATTTTCTACTTAAAACTGTTTATTTTCATCTCCACCTAAAGGCCTGATTTATGAGTCCTTGACTGTGCATGATATACAAATACACACAAGCAACCTGAAAACAGGTCCTAAAGGGACAGTGCCAAGTTTTCTAGTGAATCATCTCCTCGGATGCTGGAAAACAAAGTGGTTTCTGAGAAAACTGGTGATGTAGTTAAAAGAAACAAAGAAAGGCTTGGTTTGAGGTCAGTTTTATGGATTCATTAGTTCTAACAAATATTAAAACTCACTTCAACACTTTGAGAAAAAATCTACTGAAGATAAATTTTATAACTTCAATTTGAGGCAAAATTATGCAGCTAACCATCTTATATTAACAGAGAAGTTTGAAACAAGAACTGACAACAACCCTGGTTATTCCTAAGATTTAAAAAAAAAATGAATGAACGTGTTTTTAAAAACAACTGAACGGAGGTATAGATTGTCATTCATCCAGAACATAACAATCCTGAGTGGTTCAATAGAAGGAAACCGGACTTCTCTTGTTTCTTGAAGACATTTCATTTCTCATCTAAAAAAGGTTTCTTCAGTTCCTCAGATTTTCCATGGAAAAAAGCCTGAACTTCGAGGAGAAAATGTTTTGCTACTATTCAAAATGTTGATTTAAGTTTAGATTACCTAAAAATCAACTCACAACACTTTAAAAGCTTGGAACTTTGCTGGATGAGTCATTTCTTTTAGGGCTTTGCTGTGTTCTGGATGACAGAGAACACCAACAAACAACGCTTGCCTTACTGCAGCTGTAGTTAGCTCACTTTTATTTATTTAATAAGATTCCTAAACATACCTGAAATCTGAACACAAAATGTCCAGAAGTTAAAAAACTTTAAAATGACTTAAAGTGGTACAACAACAAAAAAGTAACACTGATGCAGTAAAAAGATAATAAGTGTGATATATAAATCTCTACAAAAACAGGTAAAGAGGAAGCTGAGCTACAAGTGGAATTTCTTCATTTACAGGTCGATCTACATCCCTGCCCTCCCCTATGGTCACAAACTCTTGATGACCAAAAGAATAAGATCTTGGGTGGACAAAATGAGATTTCTTCATAGTGTAGCTGGACTCTTCCTTTGAGATAAGGGAAGAAGTTTAAGCTATCTGGGAGAGACTCAGAGTAAAGCTGCTGTTCTTCCATAATGAGTGGAGGCAGTTGAGGTGGTCAGGGCATCTAGTAAGGATGGCCCCTGGAGGTTTTATGGGCATGTCCAACTATGAGGAGATCCTGCGGGAGACCCAGGACACTTTGAAGAGACTGAAAGTCTCTTGGCTAGCCTGGGACAACCCTGGACTCCTTCCAGAAGAGGTGGCTGTAGAGATGAGATGTCTAGGCCTCATTTCTCAGGCTGTTGGTTCCAAGACCATGGACAGATATAAAGATGATCATCGCCTTGGGAACGTGAGCTGGGATTAGACCGTCGTGAGACAGGTTAGTTTTACCCTACTGATGATGTGTTGTTGCAACAGTAATCTGACTCTACAATATTGCGTGGACATCGGGGGCAGTTCCCCTGGATTGGCAGACCGGGGTGGTGGTCCCCCTATTTAAAAAGGGGTACCGCAGAGTGTGTTCCAACTATAGGGGGATCACACTTCTGAGTCTCCCTGGTAAGGTCTATTCAGGGGTCCTGGAGAGGAAGGTCCATCGGATAGTCGAATCTCGGATTCAGAAAGAGCAGTGTGGTTTTCGTCCTGGTCGTGGAACAGCGGACCAGCTCTACA
>JAUBOC010000181.1:16355383-16371805 GCA_032275365.1 Anablepsoides cearensis | reverse complement strand
ATAGATAGATAGATAGATAGATAGATAGATAGATAGATAGATAGATAGATAGATAGATAGATAGATAGATAGATTAGTAGTGTAGATCATTTTCTTTACTTGACCCTCCCTCAGAAAAACAAAATGTTATTTAATGTTCAGAGTTACGTAAATAATCAGATTACGTTAATTATTTTTGTCCTCATGAAAAATTGTAGAGATAATCCAGTCTCTATTGTCTTCTGCACCATTAGTCATATTTAGATGCTTCTCATAAAATGTTGAAGTATATCCAGTCTCTGTTTGCAGTCTTAACACCTAACACGGTTCATTTCTGCTCAGTGATGCTGAAACAGAGAGGCAAAATTACACATGAAATTATCTCCATTAGACCAGCTCCTATACTGGATTTTATTTTTTTTAAAAATGTAATGAAGACAGACAGCATAATGTTTTGGTGTGGGTGATTGAGTGGTAGTTTGTCCTATGTGGCCATGTGATTAACATGTCCAAGATATACCCTGCCTTTCTAACAGTGAGTGCTGGAGGCAGGTACCAGCTCCCTGTATTTAAAAAAAAAAAAAAAAAGAAGTAATGAAAATGAAATTATATATCCCAGCTACCATGTTTGTTTTCCTAAAGAGAGGAAGTGACTGAAAATTGGTCCAATATTAAATTTACTGGTTTTTGTTAAATAAAGTTACTGTATTTTTATCAGCTTCCTTTTACACCAGATGCCTTTCCTGGCCCAAGCTGGGCTTGAACAAACATTCTACTTTGTCCCCATATTAATTCTTTATAACTGCCTTACTCATTCTTCTTTTTTAGCCCTATTTCATATCTAGCAGCAGATTCACTTTTATGTTTCCTCCTAAACATTTTCTCTGAGATTCTAAACTTGTCCATTTATACATATTTATTTGCCTTCACAGACCATGACCAGCCTGATGTACAATTGTAGTTTTGTCAGAGTCTGCTGAGATTTTTAATTACGTTGAGTGCATTTTAAAATTGCATTCAGCATATCCAAAAACCCATGGAGCTAAATTGTATTTAGCTCAGGATGTTTTATGTTTGATTTCATATTGCTCTGACCAGTTTTTCTTGTCCAAATACTCAGTGTGTTTGTTTTTTTAACACAAAATATGTGTTGCTTTAAACGAGTAAGCTTGTCCCTCGCAGTCTGTTGTCGATAAACCATCTTAAAGTTCTTTCCTCAGAAGTTAGTTTGATACATATGCTCTCTCTGTCCTGTCTGATTTCTGCTGCCTGTTCCAAGACGCCGAGGCTTTAGTGCTCTTGCTGACTGGGCAGAACTGGGTGAATATAATTATGTGACCGCAGCATTGGGGGGGAGAGGATCCATCACTGGTGCACCAGCAGGGTAATGTCCTGCTGACTGGCCTATGGGCTGCTCTGCCCCTCCTTTCCCTCTAATTCTTCTCTCTTTGCCTCCCCTCTTCTCTTCCTCATATTTCTCCTTGTGTATCCTAAATCACTGGCTGCCTGCGTCTACCGACAGCCAGCTGCTCATCACTGTCCCAGCATGCACGTAGGCAAAGATACGTCAAAGTGCAAGTTTACGTATGCAGAATGATTTCCTCTAGCTATTACGCAACGTTGCCTTTTATGGTTACATGTGTGTTTTTTCATGGCATCACACACACATATGCAAGAAAACTTTAGTGTTTTAGAAAGAATATTAGATCACTTAAGAACCAGAGTGGATCTGCAAATGAGCTCTGGGTCGGTGTTAATTCATCATCACCCTGCTTACTGTCTCCACGAACATCCAGAGTCATTTTTCTTATTCTAATGTTCATTTAGTGACATTTTAGCTTTCGCAAGCAATTTTATTGAGAAGCTGTAAGCAGAAATTCCACCAGGTTGAAACATTTCTTTAAATAAAGAAAAACATTGACAAGTAGGTTGCACTCAAAACTGGTGTAATAATGAAAAATGCTTTGTGCTACGTCAGTGGGGACACAGCTTAAGTTGTTGTGACAGTCCATGAGATCATAAACAGGATAACTGAAAAACATCACCTGCTTGTTGGATCAGTGCATTTTATTTTCAATAATTAAGTACATTTTATTTGTGCAGCACTTTTCACAGATAGAGATCACAAAGTGCTTCACAAGGAGCAAAACTAAAATAAATACAAATTTGAGTATAAAAGCATACATTAATGCAACTAATAAACATTAAGTAATACATTTAGTTAAAAGTTTGTCTCTTAAGCTGCTTCTGAAAGAAGTAAGAGGCAGGGGCAGGGCGTTTCACCATCTAATGGTTATAATAACAAGCTGGTTATGAACAGTTTTAATTGTGATTTGTGCCATTTACTCACAGTAAGGTGGCAGCTTCAGTGTTTTGCTTTCTTTTATAAATGTAAGGAATAAAAAACTGGACGTATATATATATATATTTTTTTTTAGGTTCTGAAACCGTTTTCGTCGCTGAAACACTTTTGAGAAAAAGCGGCATTCAACAGGCACAGCTCTGCACGACGAGCAGACTGAAGAGAGCATCCATCATCAGGAGGAGGACAAAGCTTCTTGGTGACCAGCTGAGAGGGCGTGGGGAAAATGTCAAACAGGGGGAAGGAGGGAGGGGGCAAAATATTGGGTGGCGGTCGCAGGTGGATAAAAAGAGGGGGAGCGAGCGCAGCTTCCCTCTTTATCTGAGAAGTTTTGCAAACCTTTATGGGTGTCTGAGGAGTCAGTGCGAGGTGCTGCAGAGTTTGTGTTTTTAAAGTGCTGAGAGGGTCCAGTTCTCCTGTTGCTGCCATGGACTTCTGGGTGATGCTGCTGTCCTTCCTCCTGGTGTCTCCGAGCTGGTCCAGAGGAGCTGTCATCACAGGGGTGAGTGAAATGTTTGTGCCTGTTTTTCTTAATAACTGAACTTTATAGGACAATTGCTGTCATATATATGTATTTTAGTTAGCTGTTTTTCTATTTGAATGTGTTAAATATGCTTTAATTAAAAATAATGATGAATAAACTTATGATAAAACAACTCATCTAAAATCTGTTAATTAAATTAATTTACCAGTTATTACCTGATAATAGTAACAAGGGTTGATTAGAATATAATTTAATATCTGAACATATTTATGTACACAGATTTATTTCCATGTGAACATCTTTACATATGTTCCAAACAGAAGGGCTCGTGCTATCTGGATAATTATGTAGAATTGAATTATGACTGACGACAGACCACATCCACCTCCGCTTCAGTCTGCTGGAAAAATACAAAGGAAATTATGTCAGTTTGCTGATTGATATTCATTTGTAAATGAATTAAGAAGATGTAATTGATCAAGTTCATGATAAGATTCAGATATAATTTAGAATCACAGCAGGAATGCATGTAAGTCTACGGTGTGTTTGGTTTCCTGTCCTGCAGGCCTGTGAGAGAGATGTGCAGTGTGGCTTTGGTCTTTGCTGCGCCGTGAGTTTATGGCTGAGGGGTCTGAGGATGTGCATCCCGAGAGGCGTGGAAGGGGATGAGTGCCACCCTTTCAGCCACAAGGTGGGTCCAAAACATAGTTGCAGTAATTTTCCAGCATCACCAAGCCCCCTCTGCCTCCTCCTTTTTGATGCCTGCTGTCAGAGATCGTATCAGTGGCTGGCAGGTTTGGCTGAAGTTTTGGAAAAGCTGCTGATAACTGCAGAGGTTATCGATCTTCGCACCGAATGAACCGATTCGAGTCGTTTATCTTTTTGAGCATTTGGACAAGTCAACAGTTTGCTCAGCTTGCATCCAGCCCCGCAGTCCACTAAAGAGACCCACAGCTCCACTTGACAGTCCATGAAGCAATAAAAATGTCAAGTTAACCTCCTTTCATTATATATTTTCTCTGTTTTTTTTTTTCAATTCTCCCAGGTGCCATTCGCAGGGAAGCGGTTGCATCACACATGTCCCTGTCTCCCCCACTTGGTGTGCACCAGGTTTGCTGACAACAAGTACAGATGTACAGAAGATTTCAAAAACATGGACTTTTAACGAAGAAATAAACAGCACATTTCTACGGATGAGGATTTGAACAAGATGTGGATCACAATCACCTTCAACAACTGTATTCTTCATTTATCTACTCTATGCAGTAAAACACATTATAAACATGATACTGATGCACAAAACAAAAATACGACAGCTTAAACTGAGGCAGTGTTAATTAATATCAAGAGCCACATAAGGTTTACAAAGACTTCTCGACTTTATAAATTAAATGTATCGACAGGAAGTTTGTGAATTATGCTCACTTTCTGTTAATTTATCAAAGGAGATGTACATAATTATTGTCAATAAAAATATAACAACATTCTTGTGTCTTATCTTTTGTGTTCAGTAGTTGATGAAACTTGATTTTGTGGTGCAGAATGTAGGTTTTCATGATTTGATGAGACTCAAAGTCTGAGGGAAATGATAAACTATGACTGTGACAGATGTAACATCAGAGGAGACGTTTGTTCACAGAAAAACTACAACTAAACTTTTGTAGAAATAATTATATCTGACTGAAACTGAAGGGATCACATAGATGTCTTTTTGCAGCATTTTGCATTGCACAATGAAAGCAAAATGCTTCAAATAAAATGACTCGTATTTTAAAAATTACGGGCACAATGGAATTTTATTGGTACATCAGCTATTTCTAATAATTAAGAAATTGAATTAAAGCAAATTGAGAGATGAGACAAACCAGGTTGTCACTTTCTTTAAATTCACTGTTGCTCTATAGAGAATAAACAAAACAACTTTTTATTTTATTTTTTTACAATTTCAGTAATAACTCTACTACAGTAAGGTACAAGGACTTCTGATTTTTCATGATCACATGTTCAATGCTCTAAATTATTCAACAGAGTCAGTGTTTTGAAAATGAATTGCAGAACATTAGTTGGAAACTGAGAATTGAATTAAAGCATATTTATATTGCTAGGTCGACTGACTGCTGCAGGGCCCAATGCACTTATACTCTGTAATAATGTCAGAAAGTTTTAATTACTCAGCTTTAGCAGACTGTTTCTGTCTGTATCTGTCTTGTCCTCGGGCAGCTGCAACATTAATCCTAACCTACTGCAACACTGAAATGCTTTTCAGAAACCAACCCAGCAATTCAAATTATACAGACATGAACTGTTCTTCATTATTGGTGCTGTATTCTCCGCAGATGATTCTTGAGACTGTCATAAAATGTACAGCTGATGTCATGTGCAGAGAAACATCAGACTTAACAAAACAGTCCCTCCCCTTTATGATTTTATTCATCCAGTGTGACGCTGGCAGCTCTGCAGCTCAGCTGGATGTTTGGCCGGCAGCTCTGCTGAGGTCACCAAAACCTCTGGAACTAAACGTAAAGTCTATTTAGACTTCATGGTCCACAGAAGTGAGACTGAGGATGAGAGTCCAGGTGGAGCAGCCTTTCTCTGCTAAACCACGTGTTTGGAGTTGGGCAGACACTGGGCCCTCTTTATGTTTTCAGTGCAGACTGACGACAGCTTAGGATCACCCTTCCAGTCCATTACCTCTGACAATGCAGTGTGTGCCAAAATGATCAAGCAGAAACCAACATCTTGGACATTTTAGATTCAACCAAGCGCTGGAAATGGTTGGAAATCTGTTTCTTGGAAGAGTTGTGTTTTATTTTCCACTTATTTTCCCACTGCTTACATTGCATTTTAATACTTACATGTGACTTTTGCTTATTTATTTTTCTCTTAGCAACAGCGAACAGCACTGTGAGTTGGTCTGATGGTGTTGAGAATGACTAGATCACCTAAATGATCTTGCTCTCAGACACTTAGGAGACAATAAAGAGAATAAGACAATAAAGAAAGACAATAAAGAAAATTAGGAGAATAAATGCATCTAAAACCAATACCTCTAAGAGTAACAGGTGATAAATGTATACACTTATATACAAACATTTAATAGTAAAACTTACAATAAGTTACGCAAAACTTTAGCATTTTATCCTATTCCTCACATTGAACATATTCAGTAATAAGAGCAGTTAATATTTTATTTTCAGAATAAAAGTAACTAATTAAATTAACCAAAGGTCAGACAATGAACTATATATATATATAAGTTTGGTCTATTTTAGTCCAAAATTCGATTGATTTAAACATCCAGAATATTTTATTTAGAACTTCTTTAAAGATATAAATGTTTTTTTTTTCTTTTTTTTTATGAGGTTAAGATGGACTTTCTCCAAGGGCCACTTCTGTTGCCCAGGTTGTGTTTTGGATCATTTGTTCTACACTTTGCCAGGCTGTTATTGACACTGGTACCTCCCTGACTGTTGGCCCAACCCGTAATATTATAACAACATGAACGCCTGGATTGCAGCCTCATCCAACCGATGGGGAGATGTCATGTTAACACACCGCCACCCTTTGCCAAAGACTTTCCAACTTTGTCATAACCCACAGTAAGCAGATGTTGAACCCTCTGACGTCAAAACTTTCTAATAAAAATAATGAAGCAAGACTTGGCTTTTTGCAGAAGCTGGAAACCTGTAAAACACCAACAAACACATTTTCTGCTTCATCATGGTCTTTTGCTTTGCTCCTTTCATGGACTACAGTGACCTACCAGAATGTCAGGAACAAGCCAGAGGTCGGTTTTACTCTGAAAATAAAACCCTACAACATATTTACATTTTCTGCTGCAACACATTAAACCAGAAATCTGCTTGTCTGAACAAATCTGTGTGACCAAATTCATCAAGACAGAATCTGTATATTGTTTAGTTTGTTTTATTCATCCAGAATAGAGCAGCTGCTCCTCTGCATCAGAAGGAGTCAGCTGAGGTAGTCTGAGTATTTGATTAGGACGCCTCCCTTTGAAGGGTTTCAGGGAATATCCCACTGTTAGGAGACACTGGGGCAGACCCAAAGCTCGCTGAATGATATATCCTCTCCTGGAACTCTTTGGAGTCCCCCAAGGCGTAGCTGGAGAATGTGGCTGAATTTCTCTCCTGAACCTGTTGCCTCTGCAGCACGATCACAGATAAGGGGTGGGAGATGGAAATCAGTTTTTTTTTTTGTGCATCTGTCAGTTTGGCTTTGGTGGATATCAACTCGTGTTGCTCACTGCTTTCTTTCAAAATCTGCTAAAATGTCAAAGAACTCAGTGGAGTCTGTTCCCTTTGTATGTTTTCAGGAGAAACTTGACCTTCTGCAAAGGATATCTAAAGCAAGCACTCCAGCTTTTTTGGTGCTGAGTGACGCAGGCCAAAGGCACAAATATCGAACGAACGGCTCACAGAATAGCACTCGGGTAAGTTGGCAGTGATGCAATCTGGAAGGAGCTGATAACGTCGATACAACATGAGATAACATGATGGAATGAGCTGACAGGTCTGCTGGTAAACTGGTGGGTGAGAAAACGACTGGAACGTCTCAGAGAGAACACAAAATAATTGTATTCGTCATGATGAAGTTCAACATTTTTATTTTGCGCAGGGGTATGTAAATGAAATGTGGTTATAACCATTGTAAATGTTTTATGAAATAATTAAAATTTGCATGAGGCTGTGGCTGAACTGGAGAGCTCCTTCAGCGAAAGACTGTTGCATCCGAGGTGCACAAAGAAGCGTTATTGTAGATCCTGCCTACCTGCAGCTGTCAGACTCTATAACCAGCATCATGCCCCACAATAAGTGTTTACACACCTGCTGCCTGCAATCATTTGTACTGTTACTGTTCATTGTCATTACCCTTCTGAACCATCATTTTCACAACTGCTCATTTATATTATTGCTAATCTGAGCTATCACCTGCTCTATTACTACCCATTTTAAACTTTTAAAATAATTCTGCTGTGATTGCACATCTGTGTTTCTTGTCTGCACTGTGATACTTTACAGGTTATAGTCTGTTGAGATTATTTTGCACTATAAATAGGCACATTCTGATTCCCAATGTCAGATTCTGATAGTCTACTGTCTCTAAAACAAAACATATTTTTTTATTTCTTACACAATTCTTTATATTATATTTTATTAGTAGTAGTAGTTGTATCATGGCTAGTCAGTGTTAATTTTGTTTTGTGTGCACTATCTATAGTTTGTAAGGTAACTAGCGTGTGAACCTTTGTACTGATGCTGCTGTGACACCTGAATTTCCTATCGGTGGGACAATAAAGGCCATTTCTATTCTATTCTATTCTATTCTATTCTATTCTATTCTAAATAAAATGATAGTTTGAGCAGATTAGAATTAAATAAATGAATTGAAATTTGAGCATGAGCCACATTTCCAACAAAACTACCAATATCATCTTCATGCATGGTTTTTCTCATGATGATAAATATTTTCCAAGGTTCTCACAGTAAAAAACACAAAAAAGCAAACACAGCATTACTATATTTAATTCTGAAATCACATTCAGACTGCCAGCGTGGAGTACTCCACCATCCCAGTGTGCTCCGTGCCAGGACCCGGTCCTTTCTGAACCCTCAGGTTTGCATACACCCCCTCAGGTTTCTGGTGAGGCCTGAAGTCCACTGTTGTGTAGACGATACCACTCATGTCCTAAAAGAGACAAACGATAAAAAATTCTGTTTTGTAGAGGAAGTCTGAAAGAAAAAGAAGCACAACCTGACTGTGAGTCAGGGACTGCTTCCCTGTTCTGCACCTACCGGAGCTTCACGTTTTAGTGACTCACACTGAGTTTCTCCAAATCTGTCTGCAAAACAAGAACAAACATCACATTAAAGGAACAGTTTCCTATTACCATTTTAAAAAATCAGCTTCTGGAAACTTCATACCTGACATTTTACGTCTGATTCTGACTCTGTAGCTGACAACAGCGATCACTGCAGTGACAAAAATCATCACTACAATGGACAACACAACAATGAGGGGCAGCCCAATACTCCAGGGTGCTCTGGAAGGGAGAAAGTTTTACAAATCTTCTCACCACTGAAAGAGCAAATGAAAGTGCAAGTGAGGAGTGAAGACCTGATGTTGTCGCTGTGATCCTGTGAAACCACAACAGCAGAGAGGTCTGGGATTCTTGTGGAGCTTTTAGGAGTTTTGATTGTTTCTGTTTGGGCCGGCTGAGTCCGGCTGTGATCTGAAACTTCTGCACAAGATCAGACAAGATCTGAAATTTTACCCACTATAAAAGTTATAAATAAAACATAACATTCAGGTTATGAATACTCACCAAAAACCTCAACAAAGTAATCGCTGTAAATCTGGTTTTGGGCTCCCAGAATGCCACATCTGTAAAAGCCTGAGTTTGCCATGTGCACATCGGATATCTGAAACTCAACCCATCCATTTCCCTCTCTTTTCGTCACTCTTCCTTTCAGCTCATCGCAGGTATAGCCTGCACTGTCCAGCAGCTTGTAGCATCCCCCCGGATAGAGCTTACAGCAAAACTTGTTGTAGTTGTTGTAAAAGGAAGGAAAATAGAACTTGAGCAAAATGTGCTGAAGCTCCTCGACCCTCTGCTGGCCTTTGAGGAGAGAAATGTCTGCAAAAAAAAAGGATCTTTCAGTTAGAGAATACCAATATTTTCTTTTTTCTATTTCTGACTTGTTTTAAGGCATACCTAATAAAAAGTAGAGAGATACGAAGAGAATATTCATCTTCAAGTTTAGTCCTCCCTGAGTCGCAGCACGTGTGAAGTTTTTATTCTTGTCAGAGGTCCTGATGCGCCTCCTCAGAGGAAAGAAAAGGAAGTTGTTTATCAGCTGCAGGACAGAGTGGTCATCATGTGACCACTAGTCCTCAGAGACAACTTTCAGCAAGCTTTTTATGCATTTTAAATCCTTAATTAAAAACCAGGAAAACAGACTTTTATACACAAAGCAATTTATTTGGTGTTAGCTTTCAACTTTTGATAATATTGTACTTGATAACTCAAAAGTTTTCTTTATTACAACAAAAAAAAGTATCTGCAAAATGTATATACATTTATATTTCATGAGCAGGTTGTAATAATCAAACAATAAACATAACTTAATACAGAAAAAAAACAACAAAACTCTCTTTCCATTTAAACTTACTCGAAACCTTTAGTAATGATCACTTTTTAAAACCCATTTTTTAACGCAGCCTTCTCTAAGAGAACATTGTCTTGCAAGTCAAAGCAGTTCAGGCACGTAGACGACGAAAACAAGCAAATCTTCTTCAGATTAACTCAGAAACGTACAGCCCCTATGAAGAAGATAGAAGCAACAGGTGCAATAAAGTAGATTTTTTTTTAAACAAGCTGATGTTTTGTAGCTGCCTCAGGCAGATAATGCAGCGGAGAAGATAAGGCTGTTTTTTATGTTGTTTTTTTTTAGCGGGTGCATATATAAGATGAGGTCTCTGTCGTTTCCGTTTGTCCCCTTTGGCTTTGTTTGCGTCTCTACTCGGTGAAAGTGATGACGTCGTAGTGGATGCCCTGCTGCTGCAGCTGCTCCAGCTGCTCCGGCGTAGCTTCAGTGTAGAACGTTTGGGTTTCTTCCATGCCTGCTTCTGCTACAGCTGCGGGGACACATTGCAGACTGTCAGTGTAATCTGTTATCTGTGTAATGAAGTTATCGATGCTCCTCCCATTGATCTTTTTAATCTTCATGTTATTATCAAGCTCATTAAAAACAATTCCCTGAAGCTGAAACAGGAAGACAATATATATGGATCAGCTGTGATCAGAAATAGCTGATATCTCCATCTATTCTGTTTAAACAGCCATCCTCAGTTTAACCTCTCATCACCTCTATTTAAGCTATGTTATGTATGATGTTTTTATTATTCTTATCATTGTTATATAAATGACAAATAAGTGCTGTGCAAAAATTTTAAACCCCTCTTAATTTCTTTGTATTTTCTTCCATGGAGCCAGACTTCTAAACTTTTAAAGTGGTCTTAATCTTCTGGGTTTCTGAACGTCTTTTAAAGTTTGTTCAAATTTGTTCAAATTTGCAGTCACCTGACTATGAAGGCATATTGTGCTGTGTGTGCTTACAAATGAAGAATGTGGACAAGTTAGAGGACAAAAGAAGAATTTTCAGGTCTGATAAAAGTATCTGCAGAACATAAACAGCATCAGTCATGTCTTCATCAAAGACCTGAAGCAGGACCTGAGAGGTGTGTCTTCTGTCAGATGATCATCTACTGTACATCAGGTTTTCAGCCGACAGCTCTTTATAAATCACTCTTTACATTCATAAACAACCAATGTGTGATAACTACTGTGCAATAAGTACAATTTTAATATGCATCTTGTAAAATATCTATGTGCAATAACTCCGTCAAATGTGAAAGAGCCTTATGATGCCTTCCCTTCATTTACATTTTATCTCTTTCAGTATTTTTTTTTTTACGATTTCATGTTTCCTTACATTTTGATATAGTAAATATTGTTTGTTTTTCTTTTTCTCCTACTCCTCTTTATACTTTGATTCAAACACCAGAAGGGAACACCTTAATTTCGTTGTTCTTGTTACAATGACAATAAAGATATATTCTATTCTATTCTAAATCCCATTGTGTCATTGAGACACGTTGCTGGAAACAAAGTGCATAAAGATCCAGTTTAAAACACGTCAACATGACGCTCGTTTAACTCTTCAGTTTTGGTGCTTTTATTATATTGCTTGTGTTAAAATTAACTGCCTTATTTAACAAACAATGTTTCACACATGGTTATTTCCGGACTGAAAATGAGTAAAAATGCAGTCAAAGTTCAAAAACACCATGATGACGACCACTTTTAAAAATAAGAAAGTCTGGTTTCCTGGAAGCAACACATACTGGATATATAAAAGCTTAAAGCCTGGAGCAAATGTGTGACTCGTTGTCTGGGAGCGAACCTGTGACAGCAGATTGTGAAGCGGCCTCCAGCTCCTCAGGGTTCAGGATCTGCTCTGAGCTGACAGGCAGGTACTGGATCTGACCGTCATGACTGACAGTAATCTGCACACATAATGTTTGACAAGTGGGGTTAAACAAAACCGTCTTACTACGAACAGGCTTACATAATCTAATCCACTTGTAGAAGTTTAGCTTCACTGCAGCACGGTTCAGATCGTGGAAATCCACCTCACCTGTTGCTCATGCTCGTACTGGATGATTTGTCCATCAGGCATCTGTAGAACAAAACAAACATTTTCACACTCACATACACATTTCCAGCAATAATAGCAACTTACAAAAAATACAAACGTGTTACCTGAATGTGACTGCCATCAGCAACTACGACATACTCCTGAGGAATCAGGTGCTCCACGTCTCCATCCTGGATGATGTACTGGACCTGAAACAAACGTCACAAACACCATGAAGCACCAAAGAACAGCATTTTTATATTACTCTTTTAATAGCTTTGCTTTTCAGCTTGTTTATGTGCATTAAATGGGGTCTTAATTCAGCTACCTGATTATCCGCTGTCATCAGGTGCTGAACTGTCTGACCATCTAACGTGGTGATCTGCTGGATGTACGAACTGTCCCCCTGATTCATGCACATACCATTCAGTTTATTCATAAAATAAAACTCCAAATTCATAAAATAACTGATCCGAGATCATAAATTCCCAGTATATGGTTACCTGGTCTGATAGCTCCTGCTCCTGAGTTACAAAAATGTGATCTTGTCCCAGAGTTTGCAGCCTCTCCGGAGTGATCACTGTTTGATGTGTCTGCAAGGCTGATGAACCAAAAATCACACAATATTTTACTAACTGTCTGTGATTTTTGTTTTACACTGAAATCAATTTTAAATTGTAAAATTGTTCATGTTCTGTGTTTACAGTTCAAGTTGTGTGTCTTACACTGCAGGGTGGCTAAGGCCTCCTCATCACTGTTGACGATAATGGTTTGCTGAGACGTCGTTCTGCCTTTGCGAGCAGGATGATCGTCACTGTGGAGACGCTCCATGTGAAACTTTAAGTGGCCGTTGCGGTTAAACCTAAAGGTGTGAACACACACACACACACATACATGAAAAAAAAAGCTGTTCAGCAAATCTTACTGTAAGTTTAAATCCTACAAATAAGCTGCCAAGTTCCAACCTTTGGCCACAAAGTTCGCAAGCGAACGGTTTCTCGTTAGTGTGCGTCATCATGTGTCTGCGCAGGTCCTTCTTGTTCTTTGAGGCAAAGCTGCAGTTTGGACACTTGTGAGGACGCAGGTAGGAGTGCAACCCCATGTGAGCCTAAAGGAAGAGGAGGAAAAGGACAGAAACGTCTTAAAAATAAGGGGAAATCGCTGCATAAATACATTTATGGAAGAGGATCAAGACACACCTTGACTTCAGGCCAGGAGCTGGAGGTATAATCACAGTCAGGACATTTAAACGTGTTGGGATCCACGTGCGCCCTCTTGTGGTTCTCCATGTCGGAGCGTCCATTGAAGGCCTCCATGCAGATTCGGCAGGAGAACCTCTTGGTGCTGAGGCTGAGGGAGCTCACTGCAGGAGGAGAGGATGGAGCTTCACTGCTCAGCTGTCAGAAAATAAACAATCAGACATGAGGAAAAGCAGAAAACCCGCCTGTGTATTGTTCATTTAACACACAAATGATAGGTTACCTCCACTTGTTGCAACACACCGTCAGCCAAGGTTGAACTTAAATAGTATTTGTCTCCTTTCAGGCTCTCTGACCCTGAAACTTCTAAACCCTGAGGAGGACTACTCTCTCCATTACTGCAACGACAACAGAGAAATTATTAAATTAAATTGTTTTCTTAGCATCTATTTTTCTAATTAGACAAACTGAGATTGTTCTGTTACCTGTAGCCTGGACTATGACTTTCTCCATCCTGCTGCTCTACCACACTGAACTCCCCTCCATCCTCATAAGCTTCAATGGCAAAGTGAGCGATCTCTCCTGTTTCAGTGGTGGTCGCCTCGTAGGCCTCTTGCAGCACCGTCTCTCCATTCTCAGTCACGTGAACGGTCATGATCTTCTGAGCCTCGCCAGGCCCCACAGTCACGGCTGTGAGTGAACCCTTTTCCATAGATTTCCCTTCTGAATTCAGCACGGCTACCTGTCAGACGGATAAAGTTTGACTCAACTAACCATGAGGGGAAATGACAGATTAACGCAGTCGACGTGAGAAAGGAGGAGTTTTTGATGAACCTGTAAGGAACTTCCAACGAGTTCACGAGCGTTGCTCATATTCAGCAGGAGATCCAGAGCATTTTGAGCAGACAGATCCCCAGATTCAGCTGAGGAGCACAAAGAGATAAGATCACAAAATATGCTAGAAGTATGTGAAGAGGCTGGCCATCACACAGCAACAGCAGATGCGAACATATGAAAAAAAAGGAAAACTGTATGTCACACAAGTTAGGTGTATGTTTTGAATGTGTTACCAGCGCATGATTATATAATGCATAAGACAACAAAAACTAAAATGACCTGATTGAATTGGCTGTTGCCTGTTCTAAAGCGTTCCTTTATTATTCCTTTTTCTTTGTGATGTCATGTGATTGTTGCAATATGCTCCATCCTGCTCTGCATAACAACGCTGTCCTATTCTTTTATAAATTAGGTATATGCTAACTTACTCATATAAACATAGGTTCTATTTTTGTTTAACTTGTTAGCGATGGTGTGTACTGGGGTGTAACGATACTTCCATCCATATTGATACTGTATATCTATTAAATGATTAATAATGCTTGAGATCCGTACTGCAGAGTCTGTTCAGTCTTTTAAATCTGACTTAAAACGTACTTTTTTACACTGGCTTTTAATTCAAGTTCAGTTTGAGCTACCTCAGGAATTTGAAATTTGTGACTTTTGTTTGTTTTTAGCTTATTATTGGTTTTATTGTAATGTGTCTGTGAAGCACTTTGGTCAACATTGTTGTTTTTAAATGTGCTACATAAATAAAGTGATGATGATGATGATGATGATGATGATGATGATGACGATTACATCAAGGTAAAATGAAAACATTGATCGTATCGTCATCTTATTCCCAATATGGATTGATATGTCAATCACAGACTTGTGAATTGAATTAAATCAAAATTGTATCATGACAAACTTTGTGATATTGAGAAATATCATCGTCATCCAAACAAATTAATATAATATTGTAACGTGATAAAGCTGCTGATTTACACCCCTGGTAAGTAAACTTCAAGTTTATTTTTTATTCCATCTTTTAGGACAAAACTTTCATACGACAGCATGAGTTGTCTAAAATGTTATGGTGTGACAGAGCCTTTATAGAAAATCCTCCCTAACCTTGTTCATAGATGATAGTGGGGTTTCCCAAAGCATCGTGGGACATCGAAGCATTTTCTATGCTCTGCATTGCTTGTATTGTCGCCGAATCCACAGTGACCTTAAGGAAGTCGGTGACAAAAAGCCGTTTACAATAAAGTCCAAAGTGTGAAACGACAGAAGACCTTAAAGAGACTCACAATAGTGTTCTGCAACGCCTGCGTGTCGTCGTGTTGCTGTTGTTTGAGCTCCTCTATCTGCTGCAGGGTGAAGAAGGGTTTTCGCCGCCGTCTCACCGACTCTACGGGGTTAGCCGCCGACCACTCGTCAAAAATCTCGGGGTGGCGGCACTGAACGTGAAGACCCAGGTTCTTCTTGTGCTTGGTCATGAAGTGACACATGCTGCAGGAGAAAGGCTTCTCCCCTGCAGAGCCACAGCACGGCGTCAGTACAAACTCTACTTTCAGAGGGTGGTGATTAGAAAACACTTGCTGACCTGTGTGTTTGATGGCCAGATGAGAGACGAGAAACTCTTCTTTGGAGGTGGAATATTTACAGTAGTCGCATTTGAAGGGCCTGTCGTTGGTGTGGGACAGTTGATGGTTGAGCAGCAGCTTCTTGTTTTCACAAGTAAAGTCACAAAACTCACACTTAAACCTGGAAAACGTTCATCAACAAGTTATCCGGTGTGATTAAATATGTCATCCTATTAAATCTGAGAAAAGTGCAGATTATTATATGAGAAATGGAAGCTTTCAGTACTGACTTGTTTTCTCCAAGACTCTGGATGTGGGTTAATAAGTGCATTTTGAACGTGTACCGCTTCTTAAAGGATTTACCACACTGCAAAGACAGAAAACCTTTATCTACAAGAGGTTCAAGGGCATTCTCAGCAACAATATGTTAATGTTATTATGAATTAAACAGTATATTGTTGTTCCCTGACCTTATCACACATGTGAGGTTTCTCTGAGCTGTGGGTTTTCATGTGCTGGGTCAGTCTCTTTTGCATGGGGTACACCTTGTCACATACAGGGCAGGGAAACTCTGAAACCTTAGGAGCCTGCAGGAATCAGACAACAGAAACAACTGACTGCTAGGAAACTTTGTTTATGTTTAGTGCACTGCAAAAAATGCCTTTCTAACCAAGTTTTAAAACCTTATATCCAACAAAAAAGTCTTTTTGATCTTGTTTTGAGACTGATTTACTAAACAAGAACTGATTGTGTCAGAATAATAATCTTGTTT
>JAUBOC010000181.1:16335134-16346824 GCA_032275365.1 Anablepsoides cearensis | reverse complement strand
TTATTGAAAACTCAAGACAGCCATAACATTATGTTTCTTTACAAGTGTATGTAAACTTTTGACCACAACTGTATGACGGCTCTGTATCACACACTTCACAGAGAGAAGACTCAGTTATAACTGGAACACATCATACATGATGACTAATGTTCACAAAAACTGCTGGAATAAACTTTCAAACTGCATCATTTCATTTAGTTCAAGATAATCTTTTTATAGTTTATTTCAAATTTTGCATTAAGTACCTTTGATGTGAATGTCAGATGTTACTACATTTACTTGTGCTGTTCTTTTCATTTTAATTTACTTTAATTTATGAACAACAACAAAAATACAATCTTTTTTTTTTAGTTCTGGTAAATGACTGAGTCTGCTGACAGTGGATGTTGTTCTCACAAAATATTTTATTGCATTGAAAGTTAAAACTTTATTACAAAAAGTTTAAGCTTCATAAATAATTTCAGAGACATGGAGTGTCTTCCAATGCAAGTATTTAGCTGTGAGGCTGTTTTCAGAAAGGCACATATAATCACACAAAACAATTAAGCCCCAGACACAAAAAAATAATATTAACTTAAGATATTGTTATAAATACCAAAATATTTCAATACTGTCTAGAGTCTGAACCTGTCAGACAGAGAATTTAATCTGCAAATCTGGACACTGATCCAGACTGCATGTGTTTAAGTTATAGTTGTGGGTCCTAAATTTAAGGTCCCCACGGTCATTAGTTCACAAATTATCAGGGCTGAGCAGTGCCAAAAAAAATGGTGCATTTGCTTTCCAGTTCTGGACATTTGACTAACATGTATGTCAATACTGAGTAATTATAATTAGCCCACTTCAAAGGCCAATTATTCACATTCCAGAAAGCACAGACATCGTACAACGGGCACGATATGCAGACACTGCATCCACTTTCTCCCACGCGCACAGAGAAGTGGCTGCCACAACATCGCAGACGGTTTCCAGCTCGTCTGTGCAAACGACTCAGTAGTGAAGGCCTGAGCTGTCTGAGCATCTCAGCAGGTCGTATTTCACGTAGCCAACGCGGTCCACCTGCCGGCGGGAGTTCATCCTCCAGTAGAAACGGTCTCTGCAGAAGTAAATGTGACCTGGAAGACAAACATTGACTATTAAGTTATTGAGTCCAAAAGGTGAAGGTTTTACTGTTTTCATAATTTGCCTTAAGATTTTTTTTTTTTCAGTCTAACAGCTGCATAATTTGTGCTATTTTAGCCATACATACATCAAAATGTTAGGCTCATACAAAATATGAAACTTATTATTTTAATAATAAAATTACTTATTGTGATTATTTACAATTTTCTCAATAGAAATATTAAGATATCTTCAATTTCTTTGAAAATATTGGCTTTTAATAATCTGTTTCAACAAACGTAGTTTATGGTCTTGTATTGCTACTTTTAGCTTCAGTTTGGCTACTTTTACCTTTAAGCTAGATTCTTACCATTTTTAGCTAGCATTTTTTGTCTTATAGCTACTATATTACTCCATTTAGCATTTCTGTAGTTATGTCTGTATTTACCTTTGTACTGGAAAACATCATGAGCATCATTGGGGACGCCACCAAACACAGCATCAGTGTATTTGGGATAGCCCTGATCAATCTTTTGAGTCTTGACATCCAACCTGCATGGGTCAGACATAAAATCAATTGAGTAAAGATAAAATGTTTTATTTCTTTTTTTAAACAAACTGTGACTTGTTTGCTTGCCCAGTTAAGAGTTAGGTCTGCTCACCTCCAGAAGTTTTCTCCACTGAAGAGCAGAACTTTGCCCTTCCCCCTCTGCAGAGCCCCCTCAACCTTCTGAACGCTGCTGGGCAGACCCAGTTTCTCAATGCTGCGGGGACCCAGGACACTGCTCCCTGTGTACACCCAGAATCTGGTTCCTGTACAAACAAAACCAGATCAACCATTAATACTTTCTGACAACTTTTGTTCAGGGTTCAAAAATCACTAGTATGACCCTTTGTTACCTGAGAAGAAGTATATTTTCTTGGTCAAAACCTCCTCAAAGGCAGAGTCAATGACAGCTGGCAGAGCTGGCCATCTCTCAGAGATTGACTGAGGTCCCTTGCGTCCTGCATCACCACGACTGGGCACATTCCAGAAATGTCTGTCGATCGACACGTAAAATGAGCACATCAGCATGGTTTTATTCCCTTTATAATAAAACAAGGAATGCACAGAGAAGAATGAACCGTTTGCTCACCCGTCTTTGAAGAAATGTAGCTCTCCCTCTATCACAGTGATGGTGTCAAACTTGAGCATCTTGCAGGCATCTTTGTTAGGATCCACAGTGGATGGGGTGGTAGGGTTGGGTTCAGGTTCAGGTTCATCTGTGGGGTTGGTCTCATCCGGGTCTGGGTAAGTAGTGGTGGTAGGGGTGTCGGGCTCAGGTTCAGTGGGGTTAGGGTCTGTTTTACTTCCTGGAAAATAAATACAGGAAAAGAAAATGAGGGGAAAATGTTTTGTTTGATGGGGTTTAGAATGAAGAAAGCACCGTGTCGTGACCCTCACCATAGAGAAACTGAATGCCTTCGATGTCATCTCGGTGCAGAGGGAAGTCTTCAGTGTAGCTGTACATGGGATACATGAGAGCATCTCTGATGCTGGAGTGATCCAAGCCGAGGGCGTGGCCAAACTCATGGGCTGCCACCAGAAACAGACTGTAACCTGGAACATTGCAGGTAAAACATTATTAATGGTTCATAAAAAAAAAGCTAATTATATCATTCTGTGTTCATCTCAGATTTTTGCTCCTCACCCTGATCAGGACATAAACCCCATTTTTGGTCTGCATCATAGTTGCCAGTAGTACTGCACCACAGCTTGCCGTCTCCTCTCCCATCACTTGTACATGAGTTATACTCTGTTCCCAGAAACACAAAAGGAAAGTGGCAGGGCTCTCCCTCAGAATTCCCTCCAATTACAGCTGTGTCTGCAAACAGAGACATAACACCAGCAGTTAATTAAAGAAACAAGCCATTGTGGTGGGTCACCACAAAGTTTATATGCATTGTGCTTTTTTTTAAAGTTTTATTATGGCTCACCACGGCTGGGACAGAATCCATATTTCTTGTCCGTGTCAAAGTTGGCTGTGGTGGCACACCAGCGGTAGCTGTCGCTGCGGCCCTCTGTGGTGCAGCTGTCATACTTTGTCCCCAGGAATGTGAAGGGGAAAACACACGCAGCTCCATCTGCGTTCCCTCCGAATGTGTACAGAACTGTCAGGAGGACAATCACAAACAGTGGATGAGTTCCTGTTTTGTCCCAATGGCCACAAAACACCTGTGGTGTGGAATTAAAAGTAAGGCTTACGTTCACTTGGGCAGAAACCAAATTTCTTGTCTTTGTCGTAATTAGATGTGGTTGAGCACCAGGGCAGGTTGTCTGTACGGCCCTCGGTGGTGCAGGTGGTGTAAGATTGGCCCTCAAAGGTGAAGGGGAAGTGACACATGGCACCTTCAGCGTTTCCATAAATGGTCTTCACAGCTGATGAGACAAGGAGGATTTAGCATGGAAATCTCTGCAGTGAACACTAGAGGGAGTCGACAGAGTATTATTTTTACATGTAAGATTACCTGGTCCTTTTCCCAGAGTCCAGAACTCATCATCGTCAAAGTGGGCATCTCCCTGGATCCCCTCACCAGGAGGATAGGCGTGAGCCAGAAGGCCATCTTTACCATCAAATGGGTATGGATCCCCGTGGTCTAAACAGAACATTCATTCACTCATCAGAGTCTATAAACAGTCAAAATGCATCTGAATGATGCTGATTTGTAAGAAAACAACATAAAAAAGTCTCCCAAGCACATACTAGCTTTTCCAAACGATATCATGATGTCAGCCGTGCCGTCAAAAAGGCGTGTGAAAGTCAGAGGGGTCACGTCGCTCCACACCTTGAAGGCTCTTGCAAAGGCGTCGTCAATCAGAGAGCTTTCCATGTCTGGAGAGTAGTTCAAGATCCTGAGGAGAACAGAAGCATTGTATGTAACAAGGATTTACAATTGAGCTAGTCTTTTATTATTGTCAGCTCTGTTTTTTTTCTCTCCACCTACCTATAAGTAACATCATTATGGTCCCATTTAAGGTCCCCATCAAACGTTTTGTAGTTTGCGACGTCGGGAACGCCACAGCGAGGTTTTTTCATGGCGTCCAGTGTCTTCTTGTCCAGCTGTCCGGACTCCTCCAGGCCTAGCTGTCTCTGCAACCTCTTCAGGGCCTTGTCTGTGGACGTCATGGACTGAAAGCCACTGCGCTGGACCGTGTTCATGTAGCCGAACTTCTTTAGATAACTCTGGGGAATACAGCAAAGCATGTCAGCGTGGAAACAATTCCATCCTGTCCTTTTTAAACACTTTTTTCCTTCAACACCGCCTGCTGCTTTGCTTCAGAAAGTATATGTCTTTATTAACACCGTGACATAAATCTTTGTTAAAATAATGAGTTTTCTGTACAGCTTTATTGCACATCGTTCGGGGAGTCTGAAACCACTGAGACAAAACGAGACATCTGCTACTTACCTCTGCCAGCTCCATATCAGTCATGTTTCTGATGATGTCTCCTGGGAAGGTGACAAAGACCGACTTGAGGGGATGGCTCCATCCGTTCTGCACGCTTATCCCCAACAGCAAACACACAACTAAAGTGCAGCATCTCATGATGAAACCTGCAGTCGACTAACAAAAAAGTAAAAAAAAAAAAGTTTGCAAAACCTTACAAAAGGTTAAAAGAAAGATTCTTTGAAGATCAGCAAGGTTTATCTTCTTCAGTGATGCTTCTTTTTTTGTGAATGTTGGCTCTTGGAATGTTCTCTGTGTTGTGTTTCTGGCTGGGGTTGTATTTAAGCGGAGTGGAGTCTTAGTCACCTAACCTTGTCCCGCCTTCAGTAACCTCAGTCCTCCTACTCACATCTTGACAGGCATGATGGGTGAATAAACACTGGGACTTTCCAAAACATTTAAGTACAATTTCACCTAAAGCACTATTAGTTAACTCCTGGGTATTTATTTAATTATTTACTTTTAGCTGGATAAGCATCTGTGGGAAAAGCAAAAAGTGTTTCAATAAAACCATTAAGCAAATGATGATGCTTGCTTGATTTACCTGAAATCACATAAACAAATCAAAATATTCCTAAAACTTTTTAAATTCTTGGTAATTTCACCTAAAATTGTATAAAATGTCTTAGAATTTGATGAAGGTTGTGCAACTAATTTCATAACATAAAGGTCTAGACTAAGAGCATCTTATGTTGAGAAATGACTAAGTTGTAGTCATCGACGTCAAGCCTTAAAAACATTGTTATACGCAATCTTGTGATATTGTGAAACATCACGCTAAAAATCTGTGCTGTGAAAGACTCTCAGCTACTACCATATCAAATTAAATATATTTATCTGTAAAATTGACTGATTTGTATACTTTTTCGCTTTGGGCATAGTTAATTTGCTGTTTGTGTTGGCTCCAAAAGTCCTAACTTAATAATTACTTTCTGAAAAAATCTAAGCTCTTTCAGTGACTCATTTTGGTAACGGACCACCAGGTTTATCTCCAACAGGTAATGCTAAAGTTTTCAGCAAAAATAAAATGTGAGAGGTATCTCTTGAATATGTGTTGGAAATGACTCTCAGCTACTACCTCATTAAATTTTAGCTTAATTTAAGTAAACCTGACTGGATTATAGTACTTCTTGTGTTTTCTAAGGTGAGCTGTTTGTGGCAGCTATCATGATAGGGCTAGCTCCAAAATGTAATCAGCTGTAGAAGTACATCTAATAATTATTTACTGAAAGCATAATTGAAATCTGTCCAGTGTTTCATGAGATATTTTGCTAACAGACAGATAGGCTTGACTCTAAACAATTGAAGGCCACATTTTAAACTAAGATGTTGTGAAATCTGTTAGTGCTTGATATATGTGTTGGGGATGAGTCTAGGCTACTACCACACTAAAGTTTAGGTCAATATTAATTAAACCGGCTATAAATATTGTATTTTTGTGTATTTCAAGGTAATCAGTTGTGGCAGTCATCTAGAATGTAGTTAATTCTAAAAAATTATTCCAGATGTACATCCTATTATTGCTTTCTGCAAGTTTAATTAAAATGTGTTGAGTTGTTGGTGAGATATTTTGCTAACAGGCAGACACACATACACATGCTTTGACAAAACCATAATCATCCACCTTTTGCCAGTTGGTGATAATCTCAGAGCATAAACATCAGATGAGATGCTCATTGTGATTTTGCTGTCATATTTAATTTTAAGGAAACGGTTCATACATTCACATGTTTGTTCATTCTGATTTTCTCATGTGATCGAGCCAGACACCAGTGTTGATGTATATTTAACAAAAAGTTTTTTCTACTTTTTTTTTGTCCAAAAATAGAAATATCCTTCCCGTTTTATTCAAAACTGTTCCCCAAAGGAAATGCTAAAGTAGGTCAACCTTAAAGTAGAGTTAAAAAGCAGTGTGTTCTGTTATTGTGCTCATAAGCCTCTTATTTACTCACTTGTGTTTTTATTTCTCTGTGATAAATCACAATAGTGATGAGTTAAAGTCTTGTCTCACAATATTGCTGCTTGTACGAACAAATCTTGGGAACTACCTGCACTGTCATCACAATATTTGATGACGCAACGTCTCCAATAGCTCCATTATGAAATAACATGTTTCAATAATGATTTATATGCCTCATTTTGTAACAGACATACTGATTTTATTGTTCTGCTTTCAGAGAGCATTTCTGTTTCATAACAACAAAAAGAGAACTCAGCTACCCCTTATTAAAAAGAACATTGTGTGTGTCGATCTGCAATGTGCCAGATTCTATGGTAAATGTAGATTTTTGGGAGGGAAATGCAGGAATCACAATGACCAGATGTTTCTCAGATATCATGTCAGGACTCGCTCTGATCCCACATGGATGAGCAAAGTTGTTGATGAGGGACTTTTATTTTAAGTGAACTCAATGTTTTTCTTGCAGTAAAAACATGTTTTTACTTCTTCTGCACTTTCTAAATGCAGGGAAAAAGCAAACTCCATTGAGTCAACGGCTTCCATGTAAAACAGAAAAGAAAAATATTGTGATAGTTTGTGTTTGATCAGGATTTACTAAAGAATTTGGCTTTTTGTGGGAAACACTGTTTGAATGTCGAGTACTGAATGACTGCTGAAACTTGCTGAAAAAACTTAAACTGAGCTGGTAAAGGTATACAGTATAGAAGCAGAAAACTAGCTAAAAGAAGCTAAATCTGTTAAAAGCCAAAAGTAGAATAGCTGAAGTTATAAACCAAAAGTAAAAAAATTGATAAAAGTAACAAAATAAAAGTAGCAAAAAGTAGCTAAAGAAATCAAAACACTAACTTAAAGCTAAAAGTAGCAAATGCTTTGTTAAAAATAAAATGCTAGCTTAAAGACAAAACTTATCATAAAGCAAAAAAAATAGTAAAATACACAAAAACACATTTATACTATGTGTGCAATACTGAGATAAATACTGAGATATAATCTAATTTCTGCTGTAAAGCATTAACAGCAACCTCAGACTGTTTCCTATTACCATATATGGAAGTCTTGCACCTTTCAGTAAAGAGGAGGTGTGGAGTTACGTACTGTAGCTATACAGTTTATTGAGGAAGGTGTGGTTGATGTGTCAAACACTTTGACACACGCACACACACGCATGTTACAGAAGACATGACTCGGAAATATAAAATCATCCATTACATGGGAAAATACCACGAAATGAGAAGTTTACAGCAACAGATTTCATTCATAAATAAATTAGTTTGTGTGCTTTATAATATACTTTTATTTATTTGTTACCAGTAATAAAAAGCAACCCTGGTGAAAAAAATGGCTAACATATAAATGATGCTCGTACAGCGGTACTAATTGTTTTATATTCAGTCTGTTCTAAAATCATTCTTGTTAAGTTTCTGTTTTACTCTTTAAAACATGTCATCATCATTGCTTTTGTATAATAATTTTGGTCATTTTCATTCTATTTTAGCATCAATCATCCAAAAATAAAATTTATACACAGCTTTTGTTCATTTGTTGCCCTATTTTTGTTATTCAGATTCAAATCTGAGGGTCATTTCTGTTTATGTGTGGTTCTTTAGAACGTCCTTCTCCTCAGCTCTCCTTTGAAAACATCTGCCAATGATTTCTCATGGCGTCAAAGATTTAATGAACACGGCTCCATGGACTTTTTTATGAATGCCACATTTCATTTAGGTTTGCCACTTTGCTTCCAAACTGAACTCTGGCACCTACCCTTAAAAAATATACTTTTTTTTCTTGGACGGCATTCCTACCAAAAATTCCCTCGATTGCAGCACAGACCTGCTGGCACACGAAACGCATCCATATGAGACGGCAACCTGCGTCATGGGAGAGCTGGAAAATATCAGAGTTGAGAACTGAAACCCTATCCTCTTGTGTGGGTATTTTTTTATATTGCGGTGGCTGTTTTTTTTAGGACAAAAGCATTAAATGCTAAGCAACGTACAACCTAAAAAGTGACAAAAATGTAACTGTAAAAAGTAATGTTGCCACTGCGAAGCATTCTTTACCATTAATCTTTAACGAGATTGTAAACGTCCAAGAAGTGATGATGCTGGAAGTTTTGGAGGGTTTTCTGTCTAATTAACTGTTCACCAATCTTGGTTTTTTTTTCCATGATGCATCAAATGTGTTCAGATGGTAGAAGGACTGGACTGCAGGCAGGCTAGTTAAACATCCAGATTCTTCTACTCTGAACCCAGGCTGTAGTAACGGATCCAGTATGTGGTTTATCACTGTCTTTCTGAAATATACAAGGCCTTCTCTGAAAATGCACCCCCATATCATCAGAGAGGCAGGCTTTCTGGACTGTTCACTGATAACAGATCCCTCTCCTTTATTAGTACAGAGGTCACAGTTTTTGGTTTCCAAACAGATTTTAAATTTTGATTAATGTGATCACAGAACAGTTTTTCCTCATCGCCTTAGTTCATTTTAAATGAACATTGATTCATGAAGACATCAGTGTTTCTGCTTCAGTCCTCCAGTAGTTTCTTATTTATACCACTTATTTTTACAGCCTTGTGTTGCTTCCATCTAGTTCAAAATTATTATTATTTTGTTTAAAGCACAATGTTTTACTTTATATATTTGTTCATTATATTCTATTGGGAATAAATATTCTGGGTTTATTGGATATTCAAATCATAGCATTTATTTTTTATTGTCATTTTACACAACAACCCAACATTTTTTCCCCTTAAACTGCAGAAAACTTAAAAAATAGCAGACTATTTTGAAAACAAGGTTTGTAAAGCATGTTTTAGGTGTTGACATTTTAAGGTCAATAGCTGCTCAGGGAGACAGCTCGGTTTATCTGTGGAACCTTAAAGTGAAGTATTTCACAAGAGCTCCGCTCCTATAACACTCTCAAACAACCCAGATTCTGTGTTTACTTTTTAAGTTAAGTGTCTGCTTACGAAGAAAGCTCGGTTTATGTGTGGAACCTCAAAATTCTACAAAATCTCAGCTCATATAAGGCTCCAATTTTCCATTTAGGCAGCCTGGATTGAGTGTTTACGGCTCAGTGTTGTATAATAAGTTTGCTGCCTCAGTTGTGACATGCCCTGTTTAGATTCAGCTTATTAAACAGGCTTTTTTTTTTAATCTTACATTATGTTTTTAGCAGGATGTCTTAAATGCAAAAGACACTCCACGTCTGCTGCCGTTGATGTGGTCTTTGGCCGGCTTCCTCTTTCAGCTGCGTTGTGTTTTACGACGGCTGCTTTGTTGACTTTGTGGTCAAACTCTGAGACTGTCAACACGCACCCGGCCGGCTCTACATTTGATGTGGAGGAGATGTTATTCAATCACCACTGCAGGTACTTTATGGAGCACTCACTGCTGACTCCGCCGTGTCCGGGAGTTATTCTGGGAAGAGTTTTGTTGTTGTAACCCAGTTTATGCTAATATTCCAAGAAGGCCTCAATGTTTATTTTATTTTTAGTCATTCCATGTCTCCCCCCTTACACACACACACACACACACACACACACACACTTCATTATGACAATAACAATGAACCTAAAACAGTACTTGAACAAACAACATGCCTAATGCTGTCCCAGAGCATGTTTAATCCTGGATATTATGCATGCTTGTGGGTGAAACCGGCACATTCACATCCTTGCAGCTCAACCGACAAAACAAATGTCGCAACGTGAAACAAAAAACTGATCAAAATAAGGGATATTGCCACCTTTAATGTCACAGATTATCTGTGAAACGCAACAAAAACCAATAACTTTGGGCACAATGTTGTGTAAAGTCACCCGGTAGGAAATTTCGGTGCCCAATAGATCACTTCTTTGACTCATGTTTCCTTGGAGCAACAGACATGAAACTTACTTCTGCTTTACCAATACATTTATCTAATTCAGACTCTTAGTCACCTTGTGGAGATATTTTTGTCTCATGGTGCCCACTAGTTAATGATGTGTTAAAAACACAGGAAGAAATGAAATGAGTAGCATGAAAAACTCATAGAAAATATAAGGTATTTATATCAAATTACACATTGGGAGTATTGATGATTCAATTCAGTTTCAGTTCATTTATATAGCGCCAAGTCACAACATACATCGACTCAGGGCACTGTACATGAATGAACAATCTAAAGAAGAAGCCAGCAGATTGTGTTGAATCTCTTCATCACACATCCATCCTGAGCAAACAATGGAGAGGAAAAACTCAACAATACATTATAATATATAATTATGTTATATTTTATATAAGAATATAATTGTTCTGATGATCCTCAGAATGACAGAGTGATAGCGTATTATCACTTGACCCAATCAGTCAAAGTCTTTAAAAAAATCTTTTACAATAAAATTGTTTAAACTTTGATAAAAAGCCTTCATTTGAGGAGTGCATGACAAAGTTTGAAGCAAAGATGTTGCACATTAAAACAGCTCAGAGCCTGTAGTAAAAATGACTCACAGCTGTGACTAAACCAAACTTTAGATCGACAACCAACTTCATTACAGCAGTTTTTCTAATAAATTCAGTAATCTGGTTAACCCTAAATGTTATTCAGTTGTACATTCAAATCTGTCTATCTGTCCACTACCTCACAAAATATTTTGCTAACAGACAGACAGGATCTTGGCAAAGTTTTAAACAAAGATCTGTGAAAACTGACATCTGAAAATGACGACTCCTGACGATGACCACACCGAATTTTAGAGCAAGATCTGTAAAACTGACTGAGTTGTATTCATTTCTGTGATTGATGAGGTCACTTAGCTTTGGCAGCTCGATTTAATCAAGTTGACTCTAAAAGTTAATTAACTTTAGAAGAGCATCAAATCATTATTTTCTAATAGTTTCATTAAAATCCATCTACTGGTTCGTGAGACATTTTGCTACGAGCCATGAAACAAACACAAACAGGCACAGGGTAATTTACTGCATGAGAGCCTCAAGAGAGACCTCAACGCCAAGACTCAGCCCCTCCCTCGCCACGAGCAGAACGGTCTGACAAAGACAAAAAGTCCTTAAAGCTCCGGAATAAAGAAAACAACTCCGACTCTCTGAGCGCAGAGGAGATGGAGAAAATACGTCGTTTGTTAGAAAACATGGCAAAGAA
>JAUBOC010000181.1:16324945-16335034 GCA_032275365.1 Anablepsoides cearensis | reverse complement strand
GTCACTACATAAAGTGTATTGGTGGCCATACTTGCTTAGGATTAACATCTTAGACAAGTGGGCTCTCCCTACAACTGCCTTCCTTTCATAGTGGTGGGCAACAGGCGAACATCTAAAACCTTTTTTTAAATTTCACATATGCAGAATATGTTGTATATATAGAAAGAAGGTTGGCGTCTGTGACAGGAAAAAAAGTGGCATTTAAAGCAGATCAAAGCGGTTAAAGTTGTGGAATGTAAAAAAATTAACACTTTGTTGTCACTTCTGTTGGTCACCAAAAACCACTTCCTCTGGTTTCCGCTCAGGTACTCCACAGGATTGGGACACAGTGTTAGTGACGAGGATGATGGCGATGATTGAAACAGGATATGAGTTTTCAGACCCAACAGCTGCCTGTATACGTCTGTTCTGATCCTAATTATAGGGTTTTCGGTACATTGTTGGGTAACATACGGACTGAAATGCCAAACATGTCACCCTGATTGTGCACGGGAGAGATACCTGAGTGAAAACTCAGAGCTGACGAGGATAAACAGGTTTTTTTTTCTTAATCTAAAGGGAGCTAGAGAAGAAGCAGAGGTCCCTGGCAGGAAGTGAAGAGAGGTTTTTGTGGTTCTCGGTCCACGCCTTTAGCACCAAGGCCACCAGGCGGCTCAGGGGAGATATAAATTTCTGTGATACTATTGGCAATTTGCATGAGCTCATGGAAATTCATCCCACTGTCTAACAAGCAGGACACAGGTTTGGCCGAGGGCCACATCTGAGGGTGGACCGAGTCTGCTGTCAGCCCAGAACAGGCATCTTTCCTCCACCACCATTAAAAATAATTTGCTACCAGTGTTAGGCTGTGTTAGGCTGCGGCTTTTATGGGTGGATGCTATCCAAAGCGCAGCCACAAAGAGCGACACCAAGCCCACGATGGGAGCTCTGATTGCACAAAATATTATTACAGCTTGTTAACGCCTTTACAACTTGTTCAAGCAGCTGTTTACACAATCTGCCACAAGGAGAATATGGCCTGCAACCCACCTCCCTTTACCTCCTCCTTCCCAAAAAAAACAAAAAAGAAAGAAGACTAAAAAACAACATTTCTGAAAAATGACTCCTCAGCAAAGTTTCTAAAAGCGCTGGAAAATAAACGGGAATTTCCCCTTGATAAAAGGCAAGCAGCTGATAGTTGGAAGTGAGTCAGGCTCAGCACTTCAGCTGCCGCACACTTCTGGCACAGACTTGTTGAGGCAGGCAGTTGTTCCTCCTTCTGGTGTCTGCTTCCAGATGTGGGGCTGCTGTGGTTTGAACTTGCCTGACCTGAGATAAATGCAAACGGTTGCTGCCAGGACGAGCGGTCCCGTCGTTTTCCCGTAATGGACCTAAATTTACTGCGGTGTTTACACACATCTGCTGATGTCACTGTGGTCGAATGAAGGATTGAAGTAATCTGACACGCCGTCACTGTGTTGAAGATGCTCACAGAGACAGTGTGTGAGATCTGAAGGGGAACATACCTGTGGGATCTTTGTAAGATAACATCACACAGCTGCTCACAAATCCACAGAAGATTAAAAATGATTACTTTGGATAAAAAAATCAACAAAACAGTATTATGTTTCTTCCTCTGTGGATTCTTGTGCAAATTCTTTCTTAACTCCAGCAAACAACCTGCCTTGAAATGCTAAGCAGGTTTGATTAAGTTTGTCATTTTGTGCAGCAGATTTAGGCATCATGTTGTTTTAGCACATATTCCTGCAGTGCTCACATCTCCTTGATATTAATTAGTTTTTGATTTTAAGCCAAACTTGTCCTTGAAGCTACAGTGAGAATATTTTTTATTGAAAGAGTGGGAACTAAATCAGAGCCAGCTGCACACTGACATCAATCAGCTCAATTGTAATGTTCACCAGCAGGTGGCGCTCTTTCATAAGAACAGCCAATGAGGCCAGTGAGGATTTTTTACCAACAAAGCTGTGGTTCAGGGAATTAGTGTCAAAGCAGAAAATGTAGCAGAGCTTTAACAGCCACATGGTGCTTCTGGAAAAGCTCCCAATTACACATGAAAGGTATATGACTGAAAATCATCAAAACTGCATCTTATCCACAAAAAACAACAACTAGATTTTATTTACAGTCATTGTGCAGGTGGCATCATTAGCATTTGATTTTTTGGAGTGGGTCATGTAAACATTCCATTTAATTTATATCTATTCTATTTAAAATTATTAAAGAAAAATAAATTGTAATGTTCTTATTTTGAGAACCTGTGGTTGAATTATTGAAAAATGACATTGCTAAACTTCATTATTTTTATTGAGGGTTTTACACATTGCAGTCAGACCTTGTTAAAAAACCTCTAATGAACAGAGGGGAATTAAAACCATAAAAAAATAATTAATTAAAACTTTCCCAAAGAAGTTTTGAAGGCAGCAATGCCTCTACTGCCCAAATTACAACATTATTAAATGAAGTAAAAATGCACAATGGGGGGGGAAGAAAACTGTTTAGAATGTGTAAAGATAAGAAAGATTAAAAATGTTAGCGGCTTATGTTTACCATGGCAACACAACTGTGTCTCTCACTCCCTGACTGGCAGACAAAAATGCAAACTCAAACAGTCACTATGTAGAAACTGTTTGTCTGATCCCAAAATGGTTGAACAACATTTGTATTTTTTATGTTTCTACCTTTTTTATGTACAGGAGATACAAAAACATGTACAATATGTTTGTCTTCAGGCCCAGGCCTCCCTTGAAAAAGAGATCTGTGATCTCAATGGGATTTTCCTGGTTAAACAATAGTAAATAAGTTAAAAAGGCCTATTTCTTCTAGGTTTGGAAATTACATTTTAAAGTAACAGCTAACTGAAATGTATGGAAACTTGAGTGGTGTGCTCTCTGCAGTCAGTGGAGATTTGAGAGAAAAATAAAAATCTTAAATTAGTAAGAAACACACGCAAAAGAAGACAAAAACACCTGAGCTTTGATGCACAGTTTGTGTGTGTTCTGAGGGTATTAAAAAGTTTGTTTACAGAAAAAAAATCAACTGTTTCAGATAATTCAATCATTAGCTCTCAGCTGAAAATTCTGTGGCAAAATATTTTAAAGTCATAAAACTCAATTGCAGTTGTATAAATACCAAAACAGTCTAATTTCCTGTGTCTCTTTTAAACTTTAAACAATGGTTTTATTGTGAAAACTGATTTATGATATTTCGAGGAGGACTGGGGTTTCTCATCTGTTCTGTCAAAATCCCATTGATCTCCATTAATTTTTTTCCTCACAGCATTTTTTATTTATTTATTTATTTTATAATTGTATCTACATTGTGCAAACTACCAAAAGTCAACCGGTTGGGTCACATTTTATTGTGTAATTTGCAGGTTTCATATCAAAGCTGCACAATAAGCACCAGTAATAAGAGAGCTTCAATACTTATTCACTAACAACCTTAACAAAATCAATCACAGAGCGTTCAGGTTCACTTTGCAGCTACAGGTCACAGCAGTTAATTTTTTAAGGCATTTGCATGGCCAGCTTGCAGCTGTTTAGCTCCAACATGTTGTACATCATTACTAGTTACCTGGCGGTGTTCACTTGATACTAAATGCAAATTTTCCATCTGCTTCATATTTGAATCCCTCTCTTTATTTTTACACTTCTCATTTCCATGCTCTGCTCTTTGGATGCAGCCTCTCATTACCCGTGATGCCAACATGGAATTGATGTTCCCGCTCTGATTTTCATAACACAGATGCGAGTCTGACACAGATGCTTCTGCAGGAAAACGGCAGAATCGGTGGCCTTGTTTTTTATGATTGATTGCCTCCCTTTGAAGTCAGACACGCGGAACAAAGACAACAATTAACTTCATGTGTTGGTGGATCATGTTCTGTGTTTTACTGTATCACATCACAGCAGCTCCACGGGGTCTCAGCTGTCTTTGTTAGCCTTCTTCCCTGCGACAGATGTTGCTGTGGAAAAAGTGGTCTGACAAGCAGCCGTGGTTCCTGTTGTTCAGCAGCACACAACACTTTTTGCTTATTCATTAGACCTGCATAGTAAGAGCCCAGGTATACTGCTCCTTCATTTTTAATGAAAAAAAAAAGCCTTTCCACAGAGACACAAACATTTCAGCTTGTACCCCGCTGGCACTGACTGGAAATTCTGATTTGACCACAGTTGACCTGAAACATGATTGAAACAAACAAACCAGAGGAGATATTGATCCACATGGATGCAGTTCACCAAAGAGCAGGTGTAGAAGTGTGAAGGTCACTCATTTATTATTACAGTACTTCAAAATTAATCAGCCGTATGATTACAGCAGTTCATGTTTCTTAAAGATTTTTTAATTAATAGGCATGATTTGAATAAAGGTTTGATATTTTGAACAGGTCTACAGAAAGGTTATAAATGATTGATATTGGAGCTTTTGAACAACCTTAGTTTGGTAAAATAGAGTTTAATTCTGAGCAGATAGATGAATGGCTAGTCCGTGTGTCATCAAGACCAAAATGGATCAGTGATAAAGCAACTCTAATCTCCTAAAAATGTTCATGTTATTACAGCTTTACAGCTGGTATTACACAGTTTTTTACACATTAAAAAACAAAAAAAGAAAAGAAAACAATGACATTTCAGACAGAAATACTCCATCCTGTCCTGAAAATGCTACACTCAAATAAACAAAGGTTTTTGGAAATGATCATGTAAAGATAATGGATAACAAATGTTTATAAAATAATGTTTGCATTAAAATATATATAATTTTTAGATTGGAGTTGTTTTAAGTGCCATGTGCTTGAACTTGTTCAGACTAGCCACAGCTTGTTGGTCCAATCAGAATTAAAACTCCCATATAGATTTGAAAAATGAAGATTTTCTGCTGTATTTGGTTCTCTATTTACACAAATGGTGTTTTTGGTGAATAATTTGTGATTTTTTTCCTCCAAAATTGTTTTTTGGATTCATCTCTCTTTACAAGACCTGTAGAGATTTTAGACATAATTGTAGCAGCTTCTTTTGCTCCTATTGAGCCATTTTTACCATTTTCTTTAATTTGTCTAATTTTTTCTTAATGATGTTGCCATAAAACTTTGTGAGCTAAACAGCAAATGGTATAAAAAAGTAAAAAGTACAGTTGTTTTGGGATTTCTGTGAGACTGCATGTCAATTTTTAATGCTTTTATTTTGTTATATTTAACAGTGGCTGTTCTCGCCACCTAATGGTGCATTATAGGTATTTCAGGGTTTATGTTTTAACTATGTAGATGGAGAAAAGTATTCTGGTTTAAAAAGTATCTGGAGTAGTGTAAACCCTGAATCATGTTTCAATGAAAAAAAAGATATTCAAGGATCTATCTAACAAGTAAAATTCTGTTCATAACTTTTACACAAAACCTGTGTAAAATGTGAAACAGAGTTTTTGGTTAGATTTACTGCAAGATAATTACATTAAGTGTGTTCTGAGTTCTATTCCCTCTCTCGGTGTGTGTAGTTAACATCCACATTAGCTCAGAAACAGCTGGTGACTTCAGGGAAAGGTCACCTCAGCTGTCTGACTGAAAACACACTGCGCTATTTCTTCTCCCCACCGTTGTTGTTCTTATCTGCGATCTTCTTCCACTTGATATTTAATCTCCCCCTGAAGTCTCAGCATTAGAATAGCCTCAGAGACTGAAATAGTTGTGTTAGACTCAGTGAAAAAGGGGTATTGAACTAGATTATTGATTTACAAAAAGCCTTTCTGGTCAACATTATGTCACATAAAAGGAAGCAGCATGCTGCATGTCGTCTTCTGTATGGAATCCTTTGTCTTATTTGAATGAAACTTGTGAGTAGGAGACGGTGTTCGCTGGCAGCACAGAGCGAGAAGTCTTTCCTCAAATTGGGACCTTTTTAAGAGCTTCACACATCAAAGAAAAATGAGAATGGGGTCGCCGGAGCCACAACAATCCCCAGTGTTATCTAACTGCATTATTGTGCTGCGTTAATGAGAATTCTGACAGCCCTGCAGAGCTGCAGGGAGGCATCTTCACAAAGTTAGAATATCCTGGGCTCAGAGTTGTTGATTTCTCCTGAATAATTACAACTGTTGTAGCGATGACTCATCAAGACGACTGAATAAGTAGAGGAACGACCCAATAAGGCTTTCGTTTTTGGAGATAAACTGAACCGCTGCACAGGTTTGATGGTGAAGTTGTAACTAAATGCAAAAAATTCCATTGTCTAAATTTAGTTGTTTTTAATCTCTTTCACAAAGTCACATTTGAACCAAATAGAAAGGACGGAATTTGTGATAAAACTTTGAAATTTGCACTACTGATGCTTTTAGACAGGAGCAGCGAAAATCAAATGTAATCACAAAGCAGAAATATTCTCTAAATTCTTTAGAAAACTGTAAACAGATGCTAATTAGAACAGTTCAAAATGTGTAGCATAACTATTTACTGGTGACTGTAAGGACAGACTATAATTATAACTTTTAGTTTTGATCTTTGCACCTAAAACAAAAGTCAAATGAGGGAAACTAAAGATTTTGTTGTGTTTCTTATTCATAATGTTGATTCCTTAAAATTATGTATTTTGTTCCTTTTCTTCTAGAAATTGTTTTAAATTTCCAACTTCTGTTGCACTAATTGGAGGAAACTAATGGCTCTGATCATGTAAAGCACATGTGAGTTACACAAATGCAGCTAAGGCCCTGTTCAGACCCTGCTTTAACTTGATGAAAAACTTGAACTGAGTCACACTACCGGGTATGTGGCGTTATTTAGCACACTCTTCTTAGCGAGCTTACCTAACACACACCATATGGGGAAAAAACTAAAAGAGCATAAATGATTAGTGACTTCACAGAGCTTTGTGTCACAACAAAGGCTGAAGATATTAAATAGTAAAACTTCACCACATTAAAATGGTCCATCATCTGCTCTATACATCCTCATGACTGCAAAGTCAGAGCAGCTTTTGATTAGGTGATTATAAAGCGACATTATGTGAAACTCACCATGCAGCGGCATGGTAATCCACTCTGAAGAATTAAATCCCAACAAAGGAAATTGATAAATAGTTTAGTAAGACGTTCAGGGAATAAAATAAACCAAAACTAAAAAAAGACAAATATTCTCAAAAATGTCTATTTAATCATCTTTAATCAACCAGGAACTGGGTGCACTTTTTTTTTGGACACATCAGGAGGTTCTACATCAAGGCTCAGGGTTCAGAGTGGATAAATGGGGTTCAGACCACCTCCAGAGATGAACAAAGTAAAACCATTTTCAGTTTGTGCTGAGGCTGTTCACACCTTATCAAAATACTGCTGGATCACTTAGAAAAGATCTCTTTTTCAGAGATTCATGCCATTTTAATCAGCATCGTTTCTTAAATATTTGGTAAGAATTGTGCTTTTGGTTAAACTTTGCAATACAGTTTTAGCTTCTATATTCCACTTTAAGCTTAAAGATTTGGTTAATCTTTTTGTAAAAATGTATAAAAACCATGAAGACCATCTGAGTGTTTCCTGTACTGCAGAATCAGACAAACCTTTTAACCTGCCCCCCCCCCCCCCCTGATGTGAACAACGACAGCACATGTCTGGAACATTATTTAACAGAATTTCCTCTCTGAATAAGAGAAAACAGTCTGGTCTGAGTGACCTTTGCTTCAAATTATATTTCCTGTTGCAAGTTTGCTTTAGCTTACAACCACAAAGGACAGGCTTGGGTTGTGTTTTAACATTTGGGCCAAGAATAACTCAGAAAACTGCATTAAGATTTTTTTTAAAGTCTTTTAAGCATTAAAATTTTCATCATCTCTACCAGCAAGTGAGGCGTTAAAAGACAGTTGTAAAATAAAAAAAAAAGTGTGAATCTTAAGAGACAGATTGTCATTGATTTTTCTTGGCCAGAGATAAAATCTTTACAAAGAACAAAACTGTAGCTTTACATTCTCATACATCATGTTTAATTTAAGTGTCATTATTTAATTACTGATCTACAGATCATTTGGAAATATGCATGAATAATGAGCGAACAGGACCGTAAATACAATCTTCAGGTGGACATTTCTGCTGGAAAGTTCTGTCAATATCATTTAGATGATGATTAAAAAAAGGCCGTGAAAGCTTTAGTCTATGGCAGGAAATAACAACTTTATGGTAGCAAGGAAAGGAAGCCATCATTTTCACCACAAACTGGCATGGCAGCCGCCCAGAGATGAGCTTTAAGAGCACCTTGGGTCTCTGCTCCATGATTAGCTGCTACAAGCGTCCTGCGTGTAGCTTTTAAAAAATTTAAAACCTCCCACAGCATCCACATGCCTGTCTGCCTCTCCTGCAGTGGAAAAGTGCTGCTGGACCACTGAGGGGCCTGAGCTTCGGTGCAGACATTTAAAGAGGCTACAAAACATTTTTGCTGCACCCCCTCACTGTACTGTCCTCCCTCGTACGGCTGGCTTCTTTGCACGCTGTTGTGCAATAAAGACCCTGAAGATAAAATGAGCATTCACAGCTGTGCTGCTCGGATTTACCAAATCTTACATTCAATATTTCGTAGCCAGAGTCAGTTTAAACATATACATTATTACAGTAGTGTGGCTACCCTGCTCTATTGGTTGTATAAATGCTCAAGCGATTGATCAAGAGATTGACAAATCAGATTTCACATTTTTCCGAAGTCCACTCCAGCTGTTTTACCATAAACAGTTAAAGCTTAATGTGTTCAGTCTGTTACTAAGATAAACAGAGTCAATAGGACCTCCAGTATCGCAGGTTTATCAGTACCCGCTCTGCATCTTTTATGTACTCCTCCTGAGGGGAGATAAATTATCTTCCACTGATCTGTGTTGCCTCCCTCGCAACAGTTGTGCAGCTTTTTTTGTGTAGAAATTTATGCTCTTCATGAGACTACCTTCTCAAGAGGAGGGAGCCGCTGCTCGTGCTGTGACCTTTTGCATCTCCAACCCTCAGCCCCCTTTTCCTTCGCTCAGGCCGTGCTCTGCTCCACCGAGCTGTTTGTGAGGTTCCTAAGGTGTTTTGATCTTCAGGTCGTTTTGTAGCTCAGGTGAAGGCTGCCCCGGCTGAAGTGGTGGGTACGATTTAAAGTCGTTCATCGGAGTGGGAGGCAGCGGCACCGGATTGGGCGTGTCTTTCCGGTCACTTTGCTGGAAGTCCAGAGCCGACGTGTCCTTGCAGCAGAAGTACTGCTGCCATATTTTCCGGAAGGCCGTGCGGAACTTCTTGATGCGGAAAGTGTAGACGATGGGGTTGACGGCGGAGTTGCCGTGCGAGAGCAGGATGGCGACGTAGAGGAGAACACTCGGCGTCTTGCACTGCGAGCAGAAGAGCGTGATGCAGTTGATGATGTGTAGAGGGAGCCAACTGACGGCGAAGAGGAAAAGCACCAGAGCCAGAGATTTGGCAAGATTCAGCTCCTTGTCATAGTACTTGTTGGGGTCCGAGTAGCTGGAGGTGATTTTCTTATTGTTCAGCTGCTTGTGGATCATGAAGAAGATCTCCGCGTAGATGACCAGCATGAGCAGCAGCGGGGGAAGCACCCAGCCGAAAAAGTTAAAGTAGACCATGTAGTCCATGCTGATGACGTTTTCAAACTCGCAGGTGATGCTGAGGTTTGTGCTGACGGAGCCGTTCTGCTGGAAGCGCTTCAGGTTGTTCCAGCCCAACATCGGCAGGAGTCCCACAATAAAAGCCACCATCCAGCAGATCACCACCGCCAGGCCGGCCCGCCGAGGGGTCACCACTCGCTTGTACCTGCAGAAACAAGCAAACATCAATATTTCTCCATAAAGAAATACTGAAAGATGAATATTTTCTAAGCAAATTTTATTTTTTACTTCACATTTATTGGAAGTTATGTCTGTTCTTCTGGATCAGTGTGGAAAACTAGTTGACTGAGTTATATTTTAGCAACCAAAGGGTCACATGTTGAACTGAAAATAATAAAACCACACTCAGACAAGCATTATTGGCCCACTTTTTGCCTTTTTGCAGCAGGCATTAAATAATTCAATTCAATTCAATTCAAAAATACTTTATTTATCCCAGAGGGAAATTAGGTGTTGTTGTAACTCATCCAAG
>JAUBOC010000181.1:16301206-16312444 GCA_032275365.1 Anablepsoides cearensis | reverse complement strand
TGATTGGCTGATTAGAAATTAAGTGTTAACGAGCAGTTGGACAGGTGTACCTAATAAAGTGGCCGGTGAGTGTAGATCTACAGCTGAGTAATGCTAAAGGAAAACCTGATTCCAATTTTTTTTTCCCACTACAGTACCTTATGGTGTTGATCTAATTCAAGATGGCCACCACAGCTAATTAACATTAACCAGCATAAAAAGGGCTACATCTCAGTCAGTTTTTCAGACATTTTGCAATATTATATGAAATTTTGCACGAGGTTATTTTCAAAGTTTGACCAAAACAGCTCTTTCATTTCTCGACCCATGCAAGGTGGTGGGTGATTTGCATTTCTTCAAAGAATGTTGACCTTTGATAAGGAAATTGTGTTGGTGCTTGTTGGGAATTATCTAAAATTCAGAACAGTCACAGAATAAGGAATATTAGTTCATGTAAACATGTTTTTTTTTAGTTTCACATACAGTACCTCTCTAAAAGAGTGGATTATTGGGGTGACACGGGGCTCTCTGGGAAATGAACCTGACAACTTCAGAGATCATTATAACCCACCAAGACATCCTATAAGCTCTGCTATGAGGGACAAATCACCTCAAACAAGAAGCCCCCACTACTGACAAATACCACACCTTCCAAAGCACAGCCTTAAAAATAATCCCCTATTTTTACAATGACCTATATCAAAAAAAAATGGTGCAGAAATGGGAGCTTATTATTCTTAGAGTTGAGCTGATCCATTCACAGACCCATCAGAGTAACAATGCAGGGTATTGTGCTCACAACCAGGTCAGAGATAAAACCAGATTCTGACTCTTTCATATTAAACCATTATTTATTTTTCAAACACTGAATAAGAACTATTATCTGATAGTAATGAACCCCTAACAGTGTGATTACAGGATCATTCTGAACATTGATTTGTTGTTTTTGCCAGCAGATCAATCCATAAAAACCAAAGAAAAATAACAGAAAGTGATCCACTATCATTCTTTAATCACTTTTAGAGAATTGACTTTTTCTTACAGGAGGCAGACAGAGTGTTTATTTATCTGATTTGCAGAACAAATTTTTTTTTTCTCAAGTATGCGGTTATCATTTTGACAACTTGTACAAACCTGCAGCTTTCAAGATATACGGAAAAAGAAATCCCACGATAGAACAAGATTCATTCACAACTCATCTACAACTCTCATGTGAATATGATTGTTTCAGGAAGAAAACTGAAAAGTCGTGAGCACAAATAGAGCATTGGTGGAGGACACAAGCACTGCCCTCTAACCAACCTTTTTAAAGCATCAGCAGCAGCAAATGACCCGAACACTGAAAGAGCTCGTAGAAAAACCTGAATAGGAGAGATGTTTACAAAAGAAAGTGCTCTAAAAAAAAGCTTGTTTATTTTCCTTTCATCAACCGGATTTCTTTCCATGTTGCAGTAAACCATCCAGGCAAAGATGGATTATGTAAAATAAATGTACTAATCTTTAAAACATTGCATTGAAACAGCTACAATTTTTTTAACTCGTCACAATTACCTCACACAGAAAAAAAAAAGTTTATTAGAAGTGATTGACAGCCTTTAATGAGACTGTAGGCGGGACTTTAGTACTGAGAGTTTGCCGACTCTGGCTCCAAAAATACCCTGTGGCAGCACACCAAAAACAACATTTTTGGACGATGGAAGTTAATGAAGTTACTTCATCCATCTTTATTTATGTCAATAGCCCTGACACATAACCTTTTTACTCTACTTAGCACAAAAAGTAAGGACATTTGTGTTTGGTAGATTATTTCTGTGATGTAATGCTTCCTGGCAATAAATCTTACAGCCGGCACCTGATCAGCAGCACCTGGAGGGAACAGAAGCTCAAAACAAGAGTCAACAGCAGAATAAGCTGTTTGACAGAGAAGATCTGGCAATTTTTTATTTTTTGCAACCTACATACTGAGCTCTACTGCTCATCCCACAAATGCAGGTTCCTTACAAATGTGGCACCATTTAAAATGGAAATTAACAGGTTTTAGATTTAAAAGATTTATTACCAAGAAGCATTGTTACAACAAAAAAATAAAAACTAATTTTAATACTTAAATTTCGATTTCACCTCCCAGTGTGCCTATTGTCTTGTTATTTCTCATGTTTAGGATTATAAATAAAGCTGTTTCAGCATAAAATAGATATTCTTTAAATTATTTTAAATAAAATAATAAAAGTGAAGACTCTATTGTTCTAAAAACTGTTTTCTCATCGCCTCTAACACGATTAATCTGTACCTGTTCTATAATTCAGCCAAATGTTTCTCTTCAGACTGATGCCACGGATTCATGGTGTCTGAAGCTTGTTTCTTTCTGAGTTTATTTGAATGAAAAAGCCTAAACAGATAAATGTTAACATAAAAGAGTGCTCCGGTGTAAAGCAAGAAAAGCAATTTTGCTCTAATCCAGACATTTTGAGCAAAGAAAACTTTTACTTGAATGTAGTAAAAAGGTTTTTATCAGTTTTAATATTCTGTGAAGGACTGGTGACCGGCTCAGGGTGTGCTTCATGTCTCACATAGTTACTCTTAATACGCTCCAGCTTTTCAAAGCAACTCTGAAAAAGGGAGAAAGCGGATATGTAAAATGAAAAGAATCACTGAATCATCATGTTTTGTCTCCTTTGTGTACGAGAACAGGGTTTTTTTCCTCCATTCACAAGTTAGAAATTCTCCAGTGTGTTTTTAAGTCCTTATCAGTGAGCGTGTGAGCATTTGTTGGTGCACTAAATACGACACCCGCTGCAGCAAAATACCAAACCGATGGCTCTTTAGAGCAGCGCCGTGGGGAGAGCGTTTCTGTCATCTAATACCAGAGCCAAATAAGATTACTGTGCAGAAAATACTCAGCCTCTCAAATGCTCTGTTTTATCTCCCGCTTTTCACTGCTCCATTTGTCTGCATGGAGAAAAAAAACAGCATCTCTTTTCTCCTTTTTAAAAAGATCAAGATTAATAATGTGATTCAAGCAGCAATGGGCACTTTGAGGTTGAAACCTTTCAGCTAATGCTTCCGATGGATTGACACTGAAATTGTTTTTTTTTTTCTTTTTCTTTTCTACAGAGCATTCACAGCCAAGAATAATTTAAGATTTTTAGCACTTGCCATTAAAAAGGTAGGCGATGTTGGATTTGCCTGTATCTGAGTCTGTTAGCAAAATTCTTTGCTTCAATCTCCAATTTGGGGTCTTTCTGTGTGGAGTTTGCATGTTCTCCTCATGTTTACCTGGACTTTCTCCTGGTTTGATCATATATTCTGATCACACTCATTATCTTAAGGAGATTTGCCTTATGGAATGGTAAATGAACTGAACTTATAGAGCGCTTTATCAAATCACTCCAGACTTCAAAGAGGTTTACACTTACAGCCATTCACCCATGCACACACATATTCACATGGTAAGCTACATTGTAGCCACAGCTGCCCTGGGGAACACTGACAGAAGCACCACCAGTAGGCAAGGCGAGTGAAGTGTCTTGCCCAAGGACATAACGACTGAGACGGCTGGACAGGGGATCGAACCGGCGACCTTCCGGTTTCAGCATGACTCCCCTAACCGCTCCACCACAGCCACCCCAAAATAAAAATAGGAATTAAACAAAAAGGTAAACAAATAAATCAAATCAAACTCAAAAAAGAAGCCGACAGTCACCCCTTCAAAAAATTAGAAAATTTAAAATGGAAAATAGGTTTTATATAAGTGCTAAGAGACTGCATGAGATATTGCAATAGTGTGATTGTGCAGAACTTTGTTTTCCAGATTCAACTAAAAAAAGGCTGACATGTCATTATTTTTTCCAAGATATAATCATCCTAATTTAAGTTTCTGGCATATGACATCAGATGATATGAATTACTTCAAATAGGCCTTTAAATAAAATAAAAAAAATTACAAATATTTTCTCCAAATGATTGTGTTCACATGAGAATCTTGACAATTATAAAGAGCAATTTATGCCTTTGTCTGTATGTATTTATGCAACCTTGACAGCAGGAAGTGATAAAATTTGCACATGAATTATTGATCCTCCTGTTAAATCAGCCACTCCTTGCTAATTTATAATTAGCCTCAAAGGGTGACAATCACTGGACTACTGCTTTCTGTGATTACTACAGCATTATTAAGTCTTGCACTGTTCAATTAAATCACTTTGTATTCAGAGGAAAGTCGAGCAATAAAGTAGTCTCAGCAGCACTGAAGTCTCAACTCTGAGGAAATTGGTGGAGAGTCAGAAAGCAGAGCGAGTATAATAACAGAAAAAAGTAGCAGAGAAGCATTGGGTTCTGTGCAGTGACCAGAGAGATGAGGAAAAAAGATGAAAAGAAATGGAGTGAGGGGTGGGAAAAATATTAAGAGATAATGACAAAACTATAACTTTAATCTGTTTGAGAGGTTAGCTCAATCCTAAATCAAAGGATCTGATGCTGTCTGGTGTACATTTAGCAGTCTTCTACGTGTCTTAAGTTGATGCCCATTTTGTGATGGTTTTGTAGAAATCAAGAGGAAAAAGAAAAGTGGGTCAAACGTGTAAGTCTCTCTGCTCTCTGTTGGAGACGACGTTGTGCTCCAGCTTCAACTTCTTTGATCTCTGCTCAGTTATTTCACTGCCCTTAGAGATTGAGTGTTACCAAATCAGTAATCAAACCTGATTCTGCTGAAGGACACTTCAAGAAGCTGCCTGATTCGGTTTGAAAAAACAAAAAACGTTGAGTTCTAGCTGCTCATTTTCATCACGGTAACAATAATCAATAGGATTGTGTTGGTTTGTGGGCTGGTCTAGCATTACAGAAGACTCACACTCTTTAGCAGAAATGCATATTACAGGCAAACACACATAGATGCTGCTAATTGGACTGAAATACTCACTGTGTTAATGCTGACTCAGCATTAAGCTATTGTTTCCCTTTTATTTATTTTTCAAATGTATTTCTTACTTGTACATGAATTATTGATACTCCTGTTAGAAATTTGTGCTTTTTTAGCCAAAAAATATATCAACACTTTTGGATATTTCAGCAGATGGGTGCAATCAGTTTTGATTTTTGTCATAGGTTGTCAAATTATTTCACTTTGTTTACAAATATTTTCCCAACAGAAATAGATTAAAATCTTTTCAGTTCCTTTAATTAACATTTATTTTAAATTTGCTTCATGCTCTCTATTTGTCTATGCTTTATGTAGGTTTTATTCAGCTATTTGTTACTTTTAGCTTCTAGCTAGCTTTTTAATTCTTTTGATATTTTAGGTTATAGTTTTGGGTTTTTGCTCACTTTGTATTACTTTTAACTAGTTTATTGCTACTTTATGCTAATGTACTTCTTCTCTGATCTTTACACGTTTCACCATGTTTTCTAATTTGTTTTAAATTGAATTTTCTAATCTCTGTGACTCAGTGCTTGTCTCATTCCCAATTACTTATTCAAAGGGCAACTTGTTAGTCTTTTTTCTCTAAAAAAACAAACAAAAAAAAAACACAACACAAATTGTTTGTGTTTTATTTATTCTCAAAACTGCCTGGGTTAGACTGAGACAGGCAGCACACTGCTGGGTAAATTGACTCTGGGGAGAAGATCATGTTGTTGCCTTGGTTCAGTCATTTATGTTTCTTTTAAAGAAAAGTCCTTGATTTTAAAAATCACTCCTGCCAATGCAGCACAGTCATTATGCAGCTTCATATTAACATATTAAAAGCATACTTACTGATGCCGACAACCTCATGACCTTCTGTTTGGTACCTTAACTATGGTAAATTCTTCTCAGCGATCATGTTATTCAAACCGGTTTGCCTGGTGATATCTGTGACATTTACAGCACAGAAACCTATTGATCTGATGACCCTCAAGGTATTCTTGTAATAAGACTGAACTTCCAGAGCTGCCTGCAGCAGTGACAGCTGAGATGAAATGCTATGATCTCTGCAGCTCCACTACTCCCAACACAACATGTTGAGCTGCCAGTCAAGACCGGACCAAAACCACAGTCTCTATATTGAACCAGATCAATGCAAGATTAGAAAAGCAGTTAGATTTTTACTTCATCTTGCCCTCTCCATGGATCAGAAGCTTTTTGTGATGAAATTTGGTAAATGGAATATTTTGTCTTTTAATTTGATGGATGAGTTTGGTGCTGTGTAGCTCAAGCTTTTCAGATTGTCAAAAAAATCTAACATTTAGTTAGTTATGTTTTTGTGAAAGGCAATTCTAACATTTTGTGTTGTTTCACATGTAATAACTTGGTGGTGGTCCTGAGCAGTTCATCAGTCTTTATGAAAGTCCTTTAAAAATGTTTTTTTTTTTTGAATGTTTATTTTATTTTATTACATTTTCTATCCAGACTAACAGCATATGGTGCAAAGTGCATAAAGCACATCGTGAAGAACAGAAAAAAAAGTTGCAGGTCTGAAAAGATTTACAGCAGACATTTTTAAAATAAAGCAGAACAAAAAAAAAGTCATAAAACCTGAGAGATGCATCGTCCTTCATTTCAGCATGACAAATTTGCAACTAATATCTCTTTAGAAATCAGCTTGTTGGTGCAAAAATATTGTTTAAAGTGTCAAACTGTTATTTTTATTTTATGTTCTATTGATTCAAATGAAAGAAATCGTGTCTCTGTGACAGGCTGTGGGGAGCAAAATTGATTTAAAATGGGTTCTTTGCTATTTTTTAATACGTTGACACAATCATTCATCTCTTCAAAAACAAACATTTATCTGAAAATGGTCCTAAACTGTCTGAAAATGAGTAAAACAACTAAAGTTCACAAAAAAAAAAAGGACCTTCAGACAGCCTGACAAAGTATTGATCAAACCCACTTCCAAAGATTATAAAAACAGCTACTAAATAAAGAATAAAGAATTCTGGGGTGGTTAAAACTTTTGCTTGGTGCTGTAAACTCTCTGTAACTGACATTTATGATAAATGTTTCAGAGCAACAAGGTTATAAACAACATGTCTACCACCATAAAGCAACCCTTTGGGATTTAATTTTGCAGAACAAAATTAAATCCCAATTAAATGCCTGGTTCAGAGTGAACACACCAGCCTGCGAGGCTCACTGCAGCTTTCCGTTTTTCCACCTGCCAGTCAGAAGAACGTCCAGATTAAGGTGAGCAGAGGAACATGTGTAAAGAACTCATGTGGGCCTTCTGAGGGGTTTTTGTATTCTGAATAGTGTTAACACTGCTAGAAAACACTATTTTTTTGCCTTTACTGCCTCCAGTCAAAACAAATCCCACTGAATAAGAATCATGCCTCATGTTGGCAGAAATAGTTAACACGCAGCTACTTCAAAAACCAATACCCTCTTTGGCCTCTCTCTATATAAAAAATATAATAGCAGAAATCAAATAACCACTCGAGATCCAAAAGGGGAAGCATCGTGGGGTTGTGCAAATTGTTTTACTCAAGAAAACGTTTCTTTGCTGTCACGTTTTATTGCACAGCCCACCTCTCCTCTGAAAACCCAAAACAGAAAATTAATTTTCCAAGTGCCTTCAGCCTCTTGCTACCATGATTTTCTTTCTAACGATTCGACGCTCGAAGAGGAGGGGAAATAGTTTATTAATGAGGAATCCTTGCACTCTATGGACACATGTTTTTCCACTATGAGAGAAATATTGCATGACGGAAGCTGTGAGCGGGATCACAAAGCACCATTAGGGAAATAATGTGACATCACCAGAATTAGGGAAGAAGAATAGGACAGGAAATAATTTCAGCTATGGCAGCGGCATTGTTCTCACTCGTTCAGTGCCGAGAAGCCTTTATTTATGATTTTTTTTTTAAAGCAAGAGTTCAGCATTGTGAGGGTGTTTATCTGTGAGGAGATGGAACAAAATCCCAGCATGAATAAAAATAAGTAGGAAGCCTTGTCCTGTCACTGCACTTGTCCTGATTGAATTGTCAAGATAATTAGAGCAGAAGTGCTTGAACTGCTTCTAAAATTTTTTTTTTATTCAATCTGCTGGTATAAAAGCTTAAGATTGTCTAATTTGGATTTCTGAATCATGTCGTCTCTGGGCTTTCCACTTCACAGATGTCTCACAAGACGTTTCTGATGTGGAAATCATTCCTCCTCCTGTGATCATTCATCTATTTAGCCTTTATCTGTCGTTGCATGTACCCCTCAATTCACCAATCCATTCATCTTTGTGTTAATCGATCCATAGATTCATTAACCCCACAACCCAGTTATTCATTTTTCCATGAATCCACTTCCCATTCATCCATCAAAGAACCAAGCCTCTGTTTGTCTTTCCCCATCAAGGTGGTCTCCATTCATCCAGGCAGCCAACAAGCCATCAATCCAACAAACAACCAGTTTCATCCATCAATTTTATTCTCATCTTCCTCCATCATACCTTCCTGTGATGCTTGTTTTTTTGCAACTTGAATGACATCAGTTTAGCAGATGAACCTACACCAGCTCTACTTCTTTTTTTAATTTTATTTATTTTTTCTTCTATGCCTTTGGTGTTTACATAAAACTGCTGGATTACTCTGTGACCTGGTGACCCCTAACAGCACGGAAAAACCTCTTGATTAAGCGTTTGGTTCAGGGCGAAATACATTACTTGTCCACTGATGTATGCTCCTCGCCGTCACGCACTGCTCCTCGGATGGGATTTCATGTTTGTTCCTATGGCAACGAAAATATTGGCACGGGAGCTAATGCATTTTGAGAGGAGATTTCGTGATAACATCAGAAATGTAATATCACAAACACGGCACGTGCTAATTGTGACGAAGGAGAGCTGAAGGTTGGATTCTGGGAGGAAAAAGAAGAAACAGCTTTAAAAAAAAGAAAACACCAGTTAGCATTTTCCTGATGATTTCCTCCTCATTTGCCTCGAAGCCATTTAACCCAGGCCTCTGACCCACGTCTGCAAACAACTTAAATGTTTCACACCTGGGTAAGCCATGTCAATTTACAAAGCTGTGGAGAGGTCAATGTTTCTGACAGTATAAGAGTCCGTCTTGGGGGGGGGGTGAAGATTTCCAATCAGTGGGTGTATAAAGATCATTAAAGCTGACTGTGAGGCAGAGGAAGTTTATAGGATACAAAACCAGACGGGGTCACACGAGGACTAATAAATTATTAAATAAAAAAGCAGAACCTGAATAAGTGTGAAGTGAGACAGAAAGAAAAGCACATCCGTAACATCTCAGGTTTTCGATGGAAATGACCGACCCTGAGAACAATTACACGGGAATTTTCTTCACTCGACAGCCTCTTTTTCAGCTGGTTATTGAAGTATCCACACGTAACTTCACATAGAGATGAAGAGAGACAGGGAGTTTATCAGCAGCTACAAAGATGGGTTGGAATGGATTTAGGACACTCCAGGCCTCAGAGGAGCTACTGCCAACGCTGGCAGCAAACTGCTGACTGACTCCCAGCTTCCAAGCCGAGGTGTTACAAGAGAGTGAAACACTTCCCCCATTAGCATATTCATGCGTAAGAAGTGATTCAGTATGACACAACCGAATACACACTGTCGCTGCAACCCGAGGCTTTAACTTTTAAAGAAAAGGTATTAAACTGAGGGAATGGAAATTTAATCTGCAGGTCAGCGAAAAATTAAATCAGTGTCTGCAGCTGATTTGTCTCATCTCACAATGAAGAGGAGAAAATCGCCACGATAAGACGGTTATGTATAGAATGTCGTGTTTGATGAGTAAGTATCTCCCTAATACTTGAGCTCGTCTGTGAAGCACCTCTTTAGGCCCAGAAATCTAAGCCTCTGAAGTATTTTCATCAAGCTAAATACCCTGCTGGCTTCAACTTATCCCCTCAATCACAGACTAAGTCCCTAAACATTAATTATACCTGAGGTCAGACTGATGGATGGCTTTGGAAGAAAGTGTTCCATTCTATCAATTCTCACAAATTTTTTTTAATGTATAATAAAAGCCAAGAAAATCAAAACTCATTTCAAGCTTCTTAAAAACAAGAGTATACACTGGTTTAGTATGTACACAGTATTTGTCTTTATTTAAAGCAATTTTCTTATTATTTTTCTGGTGTTGATAACAATACCTTGTTTGGTAAAAGGAAGGTTTTGATTAATTGACTGGAAAAATCTTCCACGCCTGTAATTTATATTGCATGAAACAGAGTGGTTTACATCTAAAGAACACAAATATAGAAACTGGATATATTTTCTATTTTTGCTCTGCATATAGCATAAATATTAATGAGCTGAATTCTGGAAGTGTCCCAGCACACATCAGTTTTAAACGATTGTGTAAATAGTGGGAGAGTAGTTTACATTTTTTTCCCAGACAATAACTAAGTCAACAGAAGATAGACAGAAATGTCTATAATATCATGAATAAACTGGAGAATTATAGAGCACAGGAGAACCTGCAGGATTTAAAAAAAAGATCTGATATACCTTTAGAACTGAACTGTTGACTCGAAAGAAATTTAACGCCATGGCACAGTGTTGTATTTATTTTAATAAAGTTAAATATATTAACACTTCAGTGGATATTTCAGATCTTTTGACGTGTGCTTCTGTTTAAAAGGTTATGATAGTTCTTTAGTTCTTTTAATTCATCACTTTTGCATTACCAGGTGAAAATTAGGAAATTTATGATAAAAAAAATATATACAATGACAAGGTAAAAATGCGGTAGGGTATACCTTTTTAGAAACTGTAAAATCACAGGTACTGTTTAAAAAAGGAATCATAAGGTTACCTGTTGGCCCATTTCTTAAACCAAATTTCTAAACTGTAGGTGTGATCTGAATTAAACCTTATAGGTGAAGCTTTACACAACTGTCCTTGTTCAAACAATAAAGTTTGTTTATTTCCCTTTCAGGGTGGTGATACAGATACTCATTTCTGCTTCTGTATGCATTTATTTATTTCCCTTTTGCTGTAAAAAAAAAAAAAAAAGGTATTTTGGAGCAATAATCCTGCCAGACAGGAATGCATAAAGATGATCTTGGTTTTGTGTCTGCCCACTCATCTCAGAGGAATGGAAGAAAGCAGCGCACACACTGCGTTATATATTACCCTCATAGATTTCAGTATTATCATTCATAAAATTCTCTGTGGCATGACACATCGAGCAGAGCGCTGAGGAAAAATGAGATAGTCTTGGCTGGATTCATGTCACAGGATTTGGGACAAATGAGGGTGCAGATTAACACACACACACACACACACACACACACACACACACACACACACACAC
>JAUBOC010000181.1:16252074-16263445 GCA_032275365.1 Anablepsoides cearensis | reverse complement strand
TGGGGGGGTCCAATGTAGGGTTTTCCAATATTGGGGGGGTCAGGACCCCCCCGACCCCCCCGGGATTTCCGCCCTTGCACTTCCCTCTTCATCCTGCAGAGCAGATTGAAAACAAACTGATCACAGCTGAGCATTTAGGCACTTACATCATATACTGTTTAAACTTTACAGTTTCCTTTTATTTTCTTCAGGCTTCTTATTTTGATTAGAAGAAAATGTTACCTGCATTAAATTGTTCAGGTCTTTTAAACTGGGATTAACCGTTATCATCTTACCTGTTGCAGATAGCACAGTGTTTCATTCTGACCAGACTGACAAGCTAACAGCTAGCATGCCGCTGTTTGTGAATGCAAATAACTACAACATTTACATCAAAAAGTAAAGTTTTTCAAAATGGCATTTGCTTGAACCTCTATTATGTTTTAATGTTTCAAAAAGCTTTTTGGAACAGAGAAGATAATAGTTACTCGCTACAGTGAAAGATCTGAGCCATTACTTAAAGTAACCATAAGGATGTCAATAATTTATTATAATTAGAAAAATACAGGTGATGGCAGGAAATAATTTAATAACACGTGTACATGAATAGTAGTGTCCTGAAACCTCCTAAAGTCCTATATAAAAAGAATAACTCTGAAAACTTACATCTGTGACATAAAAGTTTAATGATTAAAAAACTGCCTTTTTGGGAAGATAATATTAATAATGTATACCACAAAAAATTACTCCACTGAGATGAGCAGTTGTTGAGTTGTTTGCATGTGCAGTAACAGGAAGTGATGACAAAGGGGAACGCCTGCATGTAAGCAGAACATTGTTACAATGGCTCAAAACACTGACAGTCGTGAAGAATTAAATGTTTATTTAGATTATTTTGAGACACTATCAGAGAGAGGCGAAGAGGAGTCGGAATTCAAACAATATTGTCTCAATAAATAAAAATCAGGGGGTTCTCTTTTTAAAAAGATCCCTTTTGATGTCACTTCCTGTTTCAATTTGGCTGCACTAAGTTCAACAACAAATATGATAATTAAGTGACAAAATTGGTAAAAGCGTGTGTACTATGTCAAATTACTCAAGTGTTCAGGTGTTTTTTTCTCCACTTTTGTATTTGTACAAAACGCACATCACAGGCACTTTAATGATTTTGTTCAGGGTTGATGTCACTCTTTTGTTCATATAGCTATCATCAAGCAATATTTGTTTGAGTAGAAAATCAGAAAAAAAAGAGAAAAAAAAGCTGGTGAAAACTGGCCTCCAGTAAGTGTGCTCTGCCAAATTCAACATTCACCCCCAGAGAAACCAAAACTAGTCATTTTCACACTCTGGTTCTGTATGGGATAAACAAACCAGATCTAATGTCTTAATTATGAGCTTTAAAGGTCTTGGCAGGGAAGGGAATTTGCTGGCATTTCCTGAACCATTGAAGTGTGTTTTTCTGCTTTTGCTTATTTGCCAATAAAGCAAGTTTTTGACTCATAAAACACGTTTGTCTCTAAAGTAATAAATTCTGAGCCAAACTGTGCGGGAAAAGGTTTTTGCACATTATACATGTGAAATTGTATACGAAGCATAAGTAGGAAGTAATTCTATGTCATTAGCTGTTGATTTTCTTCCTGACTGCCAGTTGGTGGTTATTGTTCAGGCAGCATGTGGGTGGGCAATGGGAGGTGGTGGGATTATCTTAGGCCAGTAATTTATGTCTCCAGCTGCTGTCTCCCTCTCCCCAGGTAGACATCTTGATTCCTCAGCAGTGCATCTAATTAGGGGGAAAGAAACACATGTCTGAGGGAGATCCATTTAGTGAGAGGACACCATTTTCTCATCAGAGCAGATGTTCACATACAAATCAACTATATGGTGTGGAAAAAATACTGAAGTCTTAGATAAAAAGCTAATGGGAACAGTTGTGTTTCAACGTAGCCTGTGTTAATCCAACAAGATCAGCAGAGACAGTGGTAACACTCACTGGAACAATACTCACCTCTGCAGGTAGACAGTGCTCAGAAGACCTGTCAATCATTACCATCTGGAGGTTTGTTACAAGGTCAAAGCAGCTGTGGTCCACTTTATACTTTGATACAAAGACCACACCTTAGAGAGTGACGGAACCTCAGAAACATCTACATGTAGCAGTGGTGTAAATCTGGTGTGTGTTGCCAGAGGTGATGGAGGACAGGCATGGCAAAAAAAAAAGAAAAAGTGAGACTTTTTAAATGTAACTAGCTCTGTGAGGTATTAAATGTTCCAGGAGTTGTTGAAGATCTATCAGGATGAAAAAGATAGAAGCCTGTGTGTCTGATTCTTCTTGAACATCTACATCCCTGTGATGAACCAAGAATTTACAAATAGATTAAAATAGAAAAGAGACCTCTAAGGAGTTTTTTCTTCTGTTTTGGCAAAATTACTGGAATGCTTAAAGAAATTACAGGATGAACTTAAATAGCGCTTTATTAAGTCCCTCCAGACCCCAAAGCACTTTACACTTACAGACATTCACCCATTTACACACTGATGATGGGAAACTATCATGCTGGAATGGGGGATTGAACCAGCAACCTCCTGGTTTTGGGACAACTCCCCTAACCACTCAATATATTCCTTATTTCTTGTCAACACTTGGGTTTCAGCCAAAATGCAAAAATAAACAAAGAAGCTTCAAATCTCATGTTAGGCCTCCAACTAATATCTCTTGAACATTATGAGGGACTTATTTGTCTTATTTGTTCGCTTAAATTCACTTGAATGTCTCCACAAAGGCTTAAAAACAGTTTTGTTTAAACTTTAAGACTTTGTACATCATCTATTACAAAGTTACACATTAGTGTTTTTGTTATGTTCTGGCAATAGTAAACAGTTGCCTCAGTCTGTGGTGCTAAAGAAGAAGCTGAGTCAAAAATAAAGCTTTCAGTTTACTCGCAAATGATCATGACATTTTGATTATAGCTGAAAAAAAAAACAAGATCCTAAATACAAAATATGAGCTTCCTCAGTCTGAAAAAAAGGGGAGGAGCTTGGTTGTTCCAGGGAGGCTCAGAGTGGAGACACTGCTTCCCCACGCTGAATGGCGTCATCGCAGGTGCTTCAAGCATCTGCTGAAGACGCCTCCTGGGCGTCGCCCTCTGGAAGTTTTCTCAGGCACAGTAGATGGGGAGGAGACCCTGAGCCAGACCTAGAACTGGATGGATGGAAGTCCCAATAAGCAAACCAAGAACGTCTGTAAAACTTATCACAACTACCATTCTGGGAGGCTGTGGAAGAGTGGTTAGGATGACATCAGACAGACCACATGTCTGACAGCCTTTTCATTCCAGTGTCTGATGAATTCACAAGCACACTTCATTCTACTTAATGAGGTACTGATTGGTGTGATCACCTGAACCAAATCTTACTTAACGAGAAAAGGTCTAAAAACCGCTGCTGTGGTCATCATTAACCTCTGCAGTACAACCAGCTGGACGGCAAGGGCATTTAGTAATAAGTCAAAGTAATTAGAATAAAAGCCATTGGCCATGCCTGAAGAGTTGACAAAATGTTTTGAGTGAGGAAATGAAGGGTTCAGTTTCAGCTTAACTGGCAGAGCGAGCGTCAGGTTTTTATCAGGACTCTGTCACAGACCTGAACCTCACTGAAAACCATACGCTGATTGAATTCGTGCAGCAAAAACTCCACCAATTGTAATGTGAAAGGTGTCGAGAGCATGCATGAAAGCTGTGAATACTTTTCAGTGTGATTGCACCAAATATTGATATCTGATCTCTTATAAGTTTAAACATTATTATTGTGATGTCTGAAAATGACTAGAATTTTTTTTCCTTGCATTATTTGAGATTTTTAAATCCTGCATCTTTATTCTGACCATTTTTTGCCAATAAATGCCTAAATGACAATATTTCTGTTTGATATTTAGAAGGAACAAAAAAGAACAAAAAAAATGTTCATTTTACTCAAACACACAGTTAAGTCAGAGAAACGCTGATCATTTGTGGTCTCCTTTATTCCTGCTCTGTGTCTGAGGGTTTTGTGTTTGTAGTAAACGTACACATCCTTATAATCTGCTCCCTTCTGGTTCGTGAATATTTACAGTTTCATCTTAATTATGGTTCAGCTTCACTCGAGTTGCTTTGTTTTCCTCAGTAGGCAGCTGCTTACAGCACAGCTCTAAAAGCCAGAGTAAAGCACCAACAGCTTGATATCCCACTGAGTGGACAAAGCCAAAAAAATAAAAATTAGGAGAGCAGTATTTCAGTAAATTTATTTTTTAAACTAGTGGCCAGACGTGTGCTTTTGCTGAATATTATGTAACCACAGTAAAGTCACCTACATGAACAAAGAGGACACAGTCATGCCATCAGATGGAGGACAGGGTCCAAACTAAAAGACGTAGAACTGCAGATGTCCGTTCACTTTTCCAGGACAATTGTGCTAGTTTGCAAACTAAGCTTAAACATGTAGCTGTGAAACTGGCTTGACCTGATGAATTTAAGTGAAAACATAAACATCACATTAATGCAGTCTGTTACCATTGCAAAAGATTTGAAGCAAGAAATGGTTTAATTACAGTAAACTCAAAAAGTACCAAAATTAATACTAAATTTCTAATTTGCTCACTTTTGTGGAAAAACCTTTTTTATTTAATTGTATTGTTTTAACATAGAAAATTCAGATTTTATCTTAATTTGAAATTCTATTGTTTGGACTCCAAGTAAATAATAAGACCAACGTTTAGATTTCTCAGTTCATCCAAATTATTGTTAGTCAAAACTAAAAATATATATATATAAATAAATAGAAAAACCTAGTAGCTTGTGAAAAGCAGGATCTTTACAAAGGAATAATCATTTTTAATGCAAATACAACTTCTGGAATTTTTCCCATCATGGTCACAAATTATACATTCTTATTTTAGTTTCACTCTTGTTTTATTTAACTGATGATTTTGTTTCTATTTTAGAATCTGTAGCTCATTGTCACAGCACGTCCCTCATTCTGATTTCTTGTGAAAATTGGTTTTGAATTTTGTCAATGAATTCATTCTGGCGTTATATTTTGTAGGATCATTCCCTTTGCCAGTCATCCTGTCTGCTATCTTTGTCATAACCAGCACAGTTCTGTAAATCTCATCACCTCTCCATGTTTTTCTAACTCCTGTTTTCTTTTGGTTCAGCTGTTCTGAGTTGTTGTAATTGTTCTGTACCTGAGACCTCAAGTCTTTACGTCTTTGGTGTTTATGAGCCTGTTTAAAATAAACATCAAGAACTTCCTCACCTCATTATTGTGTTGCTTCTCACTGCTTCATAGAAAAGAGCTGAACTGCAAACCTCCTCCCTGCTGCTCTGTACTCAGAAAGACAAACATTTAAGATCGTGACAGATTTCTAAAGGAGTTGCAGCTCAGTGTTATAATTATTTTTTGTATTTTCTGGGTGGTAAACAAAACACATTAAGCGTCCTATTTTTTTACTGGTTACATAAGCCGAAGAACATGCAAAAATTACAAGTGATTTCATTATACCAGAATGGACTCAGTGTTATTAATGCAGCCACGGCCTGGCCCAATTATGTTGTCTAGTCAGAACCAAACAGGGACGACAGCTAAACGGTCTAATATCAGCTTAATGAGTCGATGGAGATAAAGAACATAAGTTCTAATGTGGAAGCCACATTGCAGATGAAATATTGCTTAGAGCATCTGTCTATGTGTTTTGTGTTTACTTTAATAAATATGATTAGGATAGTGATGATATAAACTCACTCTGCATTCTGCCAAAGTTGTCAATATTTATTCATTTTCAGTTAAGGCAATCCATTACAAAGCATTTCACAAACCACAGCATGACGACAATTTCTGTGTCCAACACTTGGTTTGGAAATAATTCAGCATGCAAGTCAGAAAGACCGAGAGAGGTATGTAAACAACCTGGGTCAAACAGGAGCAGTGGCAACAAGAACCCATACAGTTCAGTTGGATCTTCTATAGAAAACAGAACGGAAGAAAAGTAGAGATGCAACATGCTAGAAGAGACCATTGTTTCCAAATAACGTCTCGTGTCACAAAGAAAACCTGTTTTATGTGTTTTATGCATTAATTAGGGGAAATGAAGGTAAACCACCTAAACAGAATTCCTGCCACTTTGGCACAAACATGCACATCGTCTAAAGGCTAAAGGTCAACAACTGAACACATGTCGGCACTGGATAATCTTCATACAAGGTTTATGTACATATTTAGAGTTCAGCCTTCAAAAAACAAGAAAGAAACAAACATTTATACCAAAACAAAATAAACAACTGTTTTTGCTAACTTCACAATTGCATAAGAGTGATGGTTTTCCAAAAACAAACAAAAAAATAAAGTATTTTTGTTCTAATTTTAAACAAACTGCTCATAAAAAGACATTTAATCTTGTTTCAAATGATTTAGTGTCCAAACAAATATATAAAATGCAGTTGGAACGTGCTGCACCCCCCGCTTCACATTTAATGCTTTCAATTCTTCTTTCAGATTTTTATTGTCTCACACACCTCGAGCTGCATATTAGTGCTAATTTAATGAGTTTCATGCTCTATTTTTTCTTCTATTTATAACAGACATTAAAAAGTCTCACTTTCAAACTTTCAACAGTTGCGTTTAATTGTTAAATTAAAAAATCTGATGTTTGAGTTTTACATTATTACTTTTGTTATACCTTGTGAATATATTATTTTCTAATGAAAGTATTTTTTGGTTTTGGACTGAATTGCTTCCTATACTGAGTGTTGTGCAATTAAACCTGACTTTGGTAATGAACCAAACTCTGCTTCACCGTAAGGGTCATCACTGAAAGTAAAGTAAAGTAAAGTAAAGTAAAGTAAAGTAAAGTAAAGTAAAGTAAAGTAAAGTAAAGTAAAGTAAAGTAAAGAAAAGAAAAGAAAAGAAAAGAAAAGAAAAGACTATATAAGGTTGTGGATTGTGACACAAAGAGTTTGGTGCCTCTGGACTGACTTCCTGCAGAAACATTGGACTCTTTCAGCTCGATGAGAGCACTTAGGGCAGCAGGAGTCAAAGAACATCTAAGAAACTCTGTTATATAAACTTTGCTTTGCTGGAAACCCAAAACAAAACACAAAAGAGAACCACTTTCTGTTATGGCACAACAATATCTGTGAAAATGCTAGTTCATTCAATGAAACAACCAATAAAAACCTGTGAGTTTTTACTTTGTTCTAAACGTGACACAAACACAGTTTCATTGTAAACAAGTCTTGACTTTAAATATTGTACAACAAGGCTCGGGGACAACTTTAATTAATTCAAACATCATCAGTGAAGAGCTGTGAGTATAAAAATGTACACAACACTTGTCTGTAACTGTGTGACAGTTTTACCATCTGCAACATTTTCAGGGTGTGGATGTGAGACGTGTGAGGAGCTGCTGCTGCTGCTGCAGGAGGACAACAACACATGGGTGACTGAATTTGGATATGTCTCCATACATTAGGCACATTTGGATCAAGATATCAAGTGACTGGAGAGAGTGAGCAGGAAAATAATAAGTCAAGGTAAATTAGTACACAATTTAATACATAGTTTCTAAAAGAAATCTTGAACCAAGACCAAGTTGAACGAGAGAATTGATCAAATGGATTTTAGAAACTTAAATTTAATAATGGGCTGGTGCATCTTGGAGTAGCTTAATGAGTTTGGGATAGCCTAACCGGTGCCGAGAGAAAAATAAAAACAGAGGCTGAAAAACTGTTCTCTCTGTTTGTTAAACCCCAGATTCACTAATTTGTTAGAATACAAAGAATAGAAGTTTTGGGGTTTAATGAAGCTAAAACATCAGTTTCAGGACCAATGATTTTCTAAATAAATTGTGTTAAATCGCATACTTGTTTTTTTCCTCATGAAAACAAACAAACTGCACCTATTTTCCAATTAGAACGAGTGGTTAAAGCTGGACACTGGTGTCTGAGTGCTGCAGACTCTGAGACAAACGTAGGCATTTCGAATTAAATGATTGAGCTCAAACTTTAAACTCAGGTTCTGGGTCTTTCTAAGGACCCGGTCTACATGAGCCAGGTCCTTTGTCAACCGCAACAACTGGAAGCAAGTGGCAGCGGATTTGGACAGTCTGACCTTCAGCTTTATTCCCACCCTTACCTCAGTGTATCCTGACGCCTAACAGCTGTGAGAACACTAAACAGAAGCAATGAAGATAGAAAATAGATACAAATTAGCAAAATATTAATAATATATAATAATATATTATTATAAAAGAACAAAATGAGCTTAGAGGCAATACTTGAAGAAATAAGTCAGTGGTTCCCAACCCTGCATGTTGTAGATGTTTCCCTGATTTGACACACCTGGTTTGAATGAATGAGTAAATAACAATATTCTTCTATTTAAAACTGCACACCTGTATCTCACTTAGTCTGCCATTGCAAAAAAAAAAAAAATCTCCCCGTCGGCCCGTAGTGCATCTTGGGTTAGGGTGGGTTGAGAAGGACCCCTCCCTCAAACTGGGGGAAAAGAAGGAGTCATTTGGGGGCTGCAGCTGAAGGAGTCTTTAAAAATGGCATCGTTTTTGCTAAAGGCAAAAGGACAATAATGTGTACTGAACAGGTTTCTTTTGCAAATATTGTAAGACAATTTTAATGAGTGTTAATTTGCTGTGTTAGCTAAATATCTCATAAACCAGTGGACAGGTGTTAGTACTCATTTCAACTGATAACTGTTTACTTTCTGTGGATGGATGGATTTGAGATCTGTGCTTAAATAATGTTACATTTCTGAATGATTGATGCTAAAAACCTGTTTGACCTCAGAAATCAGAGCTGTCCACTCTGATCATTATAAATCACTGGCTTTGAGTCCTAACTGAGCAGGACATCTTTGTTCCAATCTGGGCCTAATCAAACATGCTTTTAAGTGAGCATTAAATATAAAAAAGTTCCATTTTTTGTTTTTTAACAATATTATTCAGTTAAAAAATTTGAAAACAGCGAGCACAGATTCCAAAGTGAGAGAACAGATTTTCACTGAAATGGTTTTACTGTCTGGCTGTCTATGGAACCATGGTAATATTAATTAAACAAAGTATAAGTTAGCACAACAGCAGACACACAGACTGAAATAAAATGACTCATAACTGTTTAGTTTGAGCTCCCGGTTGTTGTTGTTGTTGTTGTTGTTGTTAGATAACGGAAAAAAAAACTCTCTCCCACAAGATCATGACTCTTCAGTCGTCGCTCTGAGAAAACACATACGTCTAACAGAGGGGAAAAAGGTGGAAGCTGACATCAAAGTTTTAAAAGTACTTCTGAAGGATGCTTTAAACGAAATTCTAGATAATGAAGTGCAACCACAATAAAATGTAACAGAGAGAAACACAAACAGCAAGATGACAAATGAGCCTTTCTCCAAAACAATCTGCATCCTTGCATACTAACAGAGAAAGTGGACTTGTGCTTTAAATTATTCCTGTTTTTATGTAAACAAACAGCTTTCATGGAAAAAAGCAATTATATTTACTTAATCTTTAAGTATATTTAACGTAATATATATTAAATGAACTCCAATTCTGTTTTTTATTCTATTATGTGACTCTTTCTGTTATTTTCATTGTGGTTGGGTTTCCTTCTGAATTACATTAAACCTCTTTGTGCTTTTATTTGGACAGTAATTAGTGCATTCTGTTCATATAAATATTAGAAATACTGTATGTATAAGACGTGGTGCTGAAAAATCCTCTACGATGGTTGTTTTTATATTACAACTACAGCAGTCAAAAAATCTTCAAATGTGAAAATGATTCCTAAACTGCTGGATAAGGTTTTCTCACATGCGTTTATCTTACAGTTTTTTTCTTTATCAAAGTAGAAATGGGGATCGGTTCTCTTACACTCATCACAAAATACCTGATGGAAAACTACAAGGTATGTTTTATGTACAACTTCATCCGCCATCATTTAAAGTCCCCTGAAAGCATTAAAATTATTTCTGCGATAAATACGTTAAAAAAATTAGTATCATATGATTTCTTAGATTAACACACGTTGACTCCAAAAGATATCACAAATATGATACACACGTCCTAATATATTTTATGCTTTCAAGCAGTCCCCTCTCTGCCGGTTTTATCCGTTACATCATCACTTTGACAGGTTTGACAGCAAAAGACTAAAACCTCCTTTCACTCCGGTCTAATCTCAACGCTCTCATCCTTAAGATCGCAGAGACGAAAAACACTCCCTGATTATCAACAGGTTCTTCAGCAGCAGCCTCAGGAGAGAATCCCATCCTCATCCTCATCCAGTTGTTTTGTCAGGGTAAGATTTGTGAAAAGAGCCGCAGAAGTGTTGCCACTTCCTGTTCACGTTAATCTGGACTCGCTCAACGCTGAGCTGTACTGGTGGAGGGGGTGGGGTCACTCAGACAGATTCTGTCTCAGGGGGGACACACGTGGAGTAAGCTGGAGGGACCGGGTTGGGTTTGATGGCTCTTCTCTTCATGTAGGAGATCAGCTGCTCGGGGATCTCAGCCAGAACGTCTTTAGCCAGCCGCGCCATGCTGAGCACGTGGTTACCGGTTCGGTCCATGTAGTCTCTGAACGGCACGAACTGAAAGGAAAAGGAGTCATTCTTTTGAAATCCTGCACAGTCCTGTTCTGCAGATCTTGATTTCATGTGTTTATCTTCATGCACAATGCTGGATCTTTCTTAGAATCAAATATTGATATTTTTCAACTTATTTTGTCGATCAGGGCCAGAATGGACATCATTTTCTTTACTGTTTTGGAGAAATTAAATGTCCAACCATACTGTGAAACTTGTGATCTAACCAAGTCTCACAATCTTATATCCAGACAAAAAACATTGTTGATCTTGGTTTGAGACTGATAAGAGCAGAATGTGTTCACCTTGTTAGCCTAGAAATTTTCCTTATTTCAATAAGTTTTACCAAATGCTTACTGCATTGGTATATTATGGACTGGAATAAAACAGTTGCACTTTGTAAGAGTTCTTGAAATAAGGAAAGTTTCCAGGCTCCTGCTATTGCTTAGTGTCAGCCTCAAACCAAGATCAAAAATACTTTTTGACTGGACATAAGACTTGGTTAGATGGACTGTAATTGTATGTGTATGATGTGAGATTTTTTATGTAACTGTGAGGCAGAGTAATTTGACCAAACAGTAGTACCAAATAGTAGTACATTTATTTATTTTCATTTGAAGTTTGTCTATAAATAAATTAGCTTAGTGAGGATTCAAATAAAAGACGATGTCCAAATGTCTATATGAAGAAACTTTTATGTTTAAAGGGGCTATATCATGTAAAATCAACTTTTTTGAGTTTTATATCATGTTATAATGTTATCCTCTCATCAA
>JAUBOC010000181.1:16225082-16243052 GCA_032275365.1 Anablepsoides cearensis | reverse complement strand
AAAAAATAATAAATATTTAGCTGTCACTTAGAAAATGTTCTCTGTATACCTGTTATAGGATGAAACTTGTCTCTATATTAGCTAACAAACAAGTCAGGTTCCTCTAAAAGGAACCTAAACATACTTACATTTATAATACTATTTTAATTTTAAACTGTTATATTATTAGCTTCAGTTCTGCTCAGATCATATTAAGTTAAATAAGGTTAAATCTGCTGACTTGTGTTGTGAAATGAGACGTTTTCCTGCCTCTCTTCTGTTAATAAATCCATAACACAAACCGCTTTTCCGATATTATTTAAAACATATAGATTATATAAACTGTAAAATATTAATATTAACTGGGTTAATTTTATTATTAACGGTTTTAATGATTTCTACATCGTCTGTCCTTTTTTTCTGCTCTGTTGTCAACATGTACAGTAATGGTAAATCCAGACTCTTGCCCGTATAGCGTTAGCCGTTAGCTTCACCGGCCGATCACACGGTCACGTGGTTTTTGCGCATTCCAGCTATACTATATAAACTCCTTGATCCATACCCTGTCCAACTTCACATTTTGTCTGATTAAATTATTCAAGTTAATAATTGTAAAAATGTTGAGGTTTATTAATAATAATTAATAAAATAGTGTTCTTTAACACAGGGGTGTCATTTTTAAGATGTTTCATAAGCCCAAATAACAATAAAAAACACTCCTTATTCGATTAGCTTTTAGCTTAGCCTGTAGGAAGACTTCTGCCTTTCTCTTCATGTGTTCTCTATGACTGATGTCACCTTACCAAGGTACTCACTACTACTTCACAGATCATCACTTCTAAAATGACAGTTTTATTCCTTTAAATCTTCACGCTTCTAAGACAACAAGCTTAATAAAGCTGACGTTAGAGAATTTCAACCATTCTTTCAGCAGATCCTTTTATGTTTTCTCTAACAGTTTCTTCAGATTAGAGGTAGTGAGGCTCAATAAAAGTTCAGCTCAACCTCTAAAGGAGACTCACAGACTTTTTCCTGTCTGATCTGGTTTGGTTTTAACTTTGTGAAAGAATCACTGTCCTATTGGAATGTAAACTTTCTCTGTGGTCTTTGGTCCTGAGAGATCTGGAGCACTTTATAAAGATTGTTCTTGTTATTTTACTGATTGGATGAAAAGTAACACGATTTCTTGTATCTTTTTTTTTTTTTGCCTCACTCATCTGCTCCTTAAACAAACTGAGGAGAAAACTGAAAAGAGACTGAGTGTGATTGTGTAAATTACATATAATCTATAGCACAAAAAAACAGGAGTTAGAATTGTAAAAAGCCCCTTTCTTCACTACATTATTCAAACACTCTTCCTCTGTCAATAATATTCCAAATCTTGTTTTTTTAAACTTGTGATAATGCTCACTAAGAACAATGAACTACTTTAAATAGTCTTATCTCTTTAACAAACGAGATTAAACTTCAGCTTTTCAATATTAGTTTAGCTAATATTCTATTACATAAAACTGATGCAGCAGTTTGCTCTTTTTTTCCCCTCAAATAACCCAGATTCCTCTTTTCAACTGGATCTGGCGCAGACTTGAGGGCTGAGTGACATTCTGAGGAAAGGGGAAAAAAAGCCCCCCGGAGACGTGCTTGTCAAACTTTGCTTCAAATGCTGTCTTCCCTGACCAGAAGGCAAGTTTTAAAACCAAGACCGTAGAACAAATATTGCACCAAAGACTGTAACTCTACACTGGAGCTCGCTTACATGATTTCACCATGGAAAAGTTCAATTATATGGTGAGATGAATCTTAATTTCCTAGTTTTAATAGAAGCATGGAGTGATGCAGATGTTACCCTGTAGACACACTCCTCATTAGGCTGTACTATGCAGCAGCCAGAGTACATTAGCTGGCTGAGGGAAGCTAAATTGATTTAAGAATCCTTCGGCCCTACAGAACCTAATTTGCACTATAAAGGGTAAATGGAATTCCATCTGAATTATGCATGTAAGACGTGTGGCTGCATTTATGCCCAAAATGCATAATCCATATTGCTCAGATAAACATTTTTACCCAAACATTTGATCTCAGCTTTAGTGTTTGGACCCAAAGTATCTCAGCACCAGTTCACAATGAGTTCGGGAGAAAAAAGAGGCTTAGTTTTCTGCTCAATGTCTAAAATAATCTGATAGTTTACTCACCAGTGGGAACTCATGGGATACCCTCCAATCAGGCGGTAGCTTAGCACCAAATCCCAGGGCAGGGAACATCTTATCGCTGTCGTAGTCCTGGATGATCTCCCCAACAGCCTTCAGAGCCATGGCATAGGCATTCATCTGATAAGGGTTCATGTAGTGCAGTGAAGTGGACTGCGATGGATTTCCTTTGGAGACAGGAAAAGTCAGAGTCAGTGATGCAAACCAGCAGGCTGGGAGCGAACTGACAGCTGCAAAAGGAGAAACAGAACGGACCAAAACTAAACAGGATGCTTTGAATCAGAGATGGAGCTGAAAAAAAGAAGAAAAAAACACACCTGCAGCATTCTAAACAATGGGATTCCGCAAGTGACTGAAGAGTGGGAAGGACCGTTTTTATGGTTCTTTTTTTCTAGTAAAAAAACTGATCTGTGAGCCAGATTATCTCATACAGATAAGGCTTTTAGAAAAGTTAACTTGTTAACTTTTAAACGTAAGAACAGTAGGAGCTTATATCAAATCTATATTACATCAGGAAATGGTCATTTGAAAAGTAAAAATTAGGGTTTGTTTTTTAGCTTGCATGAGACAAAAAACATGATTTTACATAAAATATTCTGTTTCGAAATACTTGAGCTTTGTGTCCAAAATCAAAAGCATCAGACCACGTTAAACATGCAAACGCTTTGACAGAAAAAAAAAACGCAACAGAACAATAAAACCAGGCGAGATCAGAAGCAGAGAGGAAACTCATGACATAGTCAAACATCTGATGAGAAATGAAAGCACAGCGGGGTTTGGCACTCACCGTTTGATGCTGTGAAATCAATGGCCACTGTGAAGTGAATCTGAGTCCTGGAACACATGAACAAGGAAAATGTTAACAAAAAGGAAGGCAGAAAAACTCAAATCTGCAGTTTAATGAGGCTCTCCCAGGTTTCCCGTGTGCTGCACCTTTTATCTGAGAAGAGGTGTGACAAACGTACGCCCAAACTCCATGGGTTTTTTTTATCCACCTTTATTATCTACTTTCACAGCTGCTTGTTCACCGCCACGCTCAATTATGCAAAACAGGTTCTCGTCAAGCTTTTAATAAAGTCAAATTTCATCCAAAGGATTTTTTATATACTTTAAAGTACTGTATTATTCAGAATCCTACATAATGACTGCTGTTGGAAACATTTCTGCAGACAAATGCAGCTCTGAAACAACTACAAATTAGCAGCATGAAGAAAAACACAAGCAGATGGAAGAAGCTCAGCAGATCAGTGTAGTCCCTTTTCTTTTGGGTGATTAAGACTTTAAGACTAATTACGACTAATCGATTTGTTTATAGGAATATTTTACTAAGTCTGTCTTTAAATACTTAACAGCAGACTGGGAAGATCACAAACACTTTGTACTGTCAGGTTTTTAGCAGTGATGTTCAATACCACAGATACTTTGTGCAAACACACATAATGTATCTGTTAAATCAAAAAAGTAACGTTTTTCAAATAACTGCATCATAAAGAATTGTGATATTGATGCTGCGTAGCCAGGAATAACTGAAGTAAGGAGCCATGTCAGAGGTCTGGTCGTTTATTTATTACCGTATCAAATAAAGACCCAAGTGTGTTTGTGCATATATGTAAAAAATAATTTGTGTGTTTGTGTAATATCGGTAAATAACAGGCCATAACAGCAATAATTATATCAGATATCGATACTGGCTTAAATTTTCATATCTGTGCATCCCTAAATCGAACCAGTCTCAGATAATTAATCAAAGCTTGAGAAATGTCAGACACTGAGTTTTGTTGTAAAATTTCCGCAGAGAAGTTTGATGAGCAGAGTGGATTCACCTGACAATTAAGAACAGGTGTGAGTGTGCGGGACAGGAGCTGACGAGCAGAAACTGACTGAGTAAAAGAAACAACGACACAGGAAAAAGCACAAAGGAACAGAACTAAACATAAAGATCTCGAAGCCAAAAAATAATCAAAATAAAATAACTCAAAAAAAAAAAAACAAAGTACTACCAAAAAGTATCCAAAGATTCTAATATTTACTGAGTAGAAATCAAATCCTTTAACAATTTCACCAATTGTTTTCATAAATGCATAATACCTGCTGCAGCAAGTTTATTTCTTTATGTCACACAAAGGGAACTAAATTCAAAAGTTTCAGGTCACATACATTGAAATAATCCTTTTTTTTTAGAATCTGTTTTGAAAAACTACCTTACATGTTAAAAAAAATCTATAGTTCTCATCAGCCTTTAACCATTATAGAAACCAGTTCTTTGTCCAACCTGGTTGTTTTTGTATAATGAATAAGTTCTGGTGTCCCACTCACTCCATTAAGGCTGAAATAAAACCCCAGTTTCTAAAAACTATGCAATATTTTCTCTTCACGGGTAAAATAATCACCAAAACCTTGAAAAGAAACTAAACACAACCTGTTTCCCCAGAGAGACAAATGAAGAATAAAGGGAAGGGGCACTTAGATCAAAGTGTGTGCCCTTTCATTGTTATTAACACTGATTGCCTCTTCCTGATTCCAACTCCATTCAGATATTCACACCAGCGCTGCGTCTGAGATAATGGCGGCTTCCTGCTGCAGAGACTGACCTCAGCTCATTAATCAGCATTGAGCTGAAACGCTCAGTCGACAAAAGGGGATTGTTACGTTTGCATGCTGCCTCAATTTAAAAGTCTCTGCTGATTTCTGTGGTTCATTTTAAATGTTTGGCAAAAAAAAAAAAGCAGGGCGGTGAGACGGCATTAGAACATCGAAAGTGACCCAGAGGAATCTGAAAAAAAAAAAAAAAAAGAAAGTGACCCAGAGGACACAGATGATCATTTTAAACGGAACCGCTGAGATTAATTACTAAATTCTCCTGTTCTGTTAAAGCTCCAATAAAGCAGATTAATAGACTTGTTTAAGATGTTTTCTCATTTTAGACACTCCGTATTACATGTGATCAATCTAACTTTATTAATAACAAGTTATGCATCGTGGGTTTTTAAAGCAGCTATAAATAAAGTTTTCATTAAAAATCCCATTCTTAATTCAGTATTGACCTTATTGCCTGACGACCCCTTTATTTTTAACGTGCTTAAAAATGTTCGGACAGGAAGATTTTTATTTTATTTTTTTTAAGTTTAGGAGGAATAGCACAGAATGAATGATTTCCTCATGCCTTAGATGTTTAAACTTGTCCTGTTTGATGTCCTATAACTGCATTATTCACAATTATTACAGCATTTTATCAAAGTGACTGCAAGATAAAGTAAAGAAATAACTCTAGACCAGTTTAAATTATCTCTTAGATTCTTGTCATATTTCTCTGATAGATTACAGTTTGGTTTCAGTATTCATAATAATGCAGTTTGTTTTTCTGCTATCAGGAAATAAAGCAACCTTTTCCACAGAGAAGAGACTCATTTAAATAAAAGCCATAAGAAATCAATCAGGAACTGTAAATTACAAGTTGGAGCTACAGATCCTGTGGCCAGATGACACTAACCAACTGACCACATATTTCTATAAATCAGCTGTAGTTGCTACTGCTTGTTAACTGATTGTTAAAAGCACAGAGACAAAAAGGTTTGAGTGTCGTGCCGAGAAAATATTTTTTAACCAGTTAAAAGTGTTTATTGTGTTTTTGTGTGCACTATCTATAGTCTGTAAATAACTAGTGTGTGTGAACATCTGTACTGATGCTGCTGTGACACCTGAATTTCCCCTCGGCGGGACAATAAAGGTTATTTCTATTCTGTTCTATTCTAAAAGGAAATGAAAATCAACACATTCGTACAGGTTTAAAATCCATTGTTGGATGTTTGCTTCACAGCATAAAAATCAACCACTTTATTGCTTCCTCATAAATTTCTTTTTCTTTATGAAATCTCAGAATCCTCAACGTTTTTTTTTTTTCCTCTGGCTGAATGATTAAAACATAGCAGATTTTATGGTCGTTTTCAATGAATAAATGTTTAATGCACCTGAAATGTTCACTCAGCTGAATTCTTTACCTTCCAATGCATAGCGAGGACCTTTTTATAGAAGCTGGTAAAATTACTTTGAGACTAAGAAATCAATACAGGATCATGTCAACACTGATGCTGCAGCAGAGTTTGTTTTGTAGGTTCATTAGCAAAACAACAGGGACTCATCTGAAGATGCAGTTTCAATCATGGTAATCCTCAAATCCATAGTTCTTCACAGGAGGTCATTTTTACTTTGCTTAATTTTATTTTTTTTTTTAGATATTTCTTTCAGTAGTGATTTGCTCAAAGGACAAAATAATGTGCCACCATTATTTCTTCTAATTGGCCAGGAGTTCATGCGTCTGACATTAGCCTGTGAATGGTCTCTAATAATCTGATCTCCATTTCGTTTGGAGTTCAAATTACATCAATGACCACTTTTTACGTCATTAAATTAGTTTAACAGATCAAAAAATAGGAACAAATGTTGAAATGTTGACTTTCTCTTGTTTTTGAAAGTGATCCTCTCCTCTATCATGTAATCCTCATCAAACACAGGTACTGACAGGAGACTGTGAGAGCTCGATGGTCAGTCTCATGCTTTAATTCTGAGGCTGCAAGTTTGAGCCCAGGCTGTGACAGGAAGGGCATCTGATGTTAAACTACTGCCAAATAAATTAGTTTACTTTTAAACTTTCTGCAGCACAAGTTAAAGCAGAATTGAAAGCATATGAAAAATAAAATGTAAACAATGTTTTTACATGAGAAGTGTAATCTTGGTTCTGTAATTTCTCTATTCATGTTTGAGTTCCTGTATTTTCCTGCTGTGGACAGAGATAGTTTTTGACACTGTCTTTTTTGTTTGTTTTTCCTTTTCAGACTCTAATTCTAGTTGTATCTAATCTACAGCTATAACAGAAAACTAAAATGACAATGTCAACCCTTGTAGCCACTCAAAATCCACCTGAACATAGAGTTGTTGGAACAAATGAGACTCCAAACGGTCGTGACTGTTTCTGTTTTTATGGCCCGTTTTAGTTTCTGGCTCCTCAGACCAAACTGAACGCAGCGGGCCTCGAGCGCTGATCCAAAGTGATGTGTTCTGCCTCCCCTTTCAGGTAATCTGAACATGAACTAAACAGCTGTGGCACCGTGTCAGAACAAAACAGCAGGTTTCATAGAACTGAGCAGGCCTGCACACATAAATGCCCCTCTGTTTTCAGGATAAAGACCAAATCATGATGCACGCATTACAGTAATACCTCATGGGAAAAGGACAAGAACGTCAGGGTTTAGAAGCAGCGCCACATTTTTATTATGATGCAGACAACCTGCAAATCTAGTCTATATGAAAAAATATATATAACAAAACAAATATTGTCACTTTCTCCATTTCTACTAGTTTGAGATGATGCAATTGAACCTTAATATGATCTCGACACAATAGTGCCATTACACGGCTGAATCAACTCCAAATTTAATTTCAAATGACTATAAATCTTTCATTAGCCTTTCTGAATCAGAGCACTATATGGCTTTTGGACTTTAATTATCTCTATTTGACTATCTCTGCAACAATTGAAGGTTAATAAAAAGACTTCCATTTCAGTAAAACTGGTCATAGTCCAACGGTGGGACTAAAAGAGAAAATTGCCTTTTCCTCATCCTCTTAAGAAAAGCATCTGAAATGCATTGTGTTAGTTCTCACCTGCCAGAGACGGAGCAGTAAAGCAAAATCATATGAAAGGAGAGAAATCAATAGCAGAGATCTAAAATATCAACACGGGTCTTAAATCTGCTTTATACAGCCTGCTGCTCGGCCTCCTTTTCAGATTTCTCATCATCTGCCTGAATAACAGCGTTGTCAGGGACCTGACTTCTTTTTGTTGTTTTTGTTGTTGCTTTTTATTTATTTGCAGGAGGTGAAAATAAGTCATTTCTTTCACCCAGTAAGCACAGATCTCATATCAAAACTTAGCAATCCACAAGACAAAGTAAGCAGTGCATGTATGAAATGTTTTTTGTGCCGATGCCATTAATAATAAACATTTTTTTGTGCACATTTGTATGCATTCAATTTAAACAAAAGCTAAATCAAATTTGAATCAGATTTAGGAATGTGCTTAAAAACATTTGTTATGTTAGGAAGACTTTTCATCATGACAAAGATAAAAAATATATATATATTAGGACATTCATCATGATTGAGATCATTTATATTATGTGTCCAATATTTATGAAGCAATTCTCATGTCTTCTTCAAACTTCAAATTAATCAGCTTGTTTTCTCAGATAATACCGAAACTAATCAATTTCATCTTCTCTGTCTGTAATATCGAAATAATTTACCTGTTTGTGTTTCTTATCCTTTGATCAGAGTCATTTTAATCATGTGAGTGTTGTGTGACACTTTGAGACAGCATTAGTTCAAAGCCAGATACAATTACTGAGTCCAACTGATGAAAGAGCAACAGTTAGACCATAAAGACTTTGCAGTGTCTTTAAGATTAAAGTTGGGCATCGAGTCTTGAGTATCAACTGGAACTAGGACTAACTCCCGGAATCAGTCGAATTTTAAAATTTCTATTTCTACTTTCAATACCAAGTTCACCAACTGGAAGAAGAAGCTGCCGAACAAAACCTGCAGGTGAGCCGCCGGAACACCACCAAAGAAGAATCTACAGCTTTTCAACTGGCGAGTGACCAAAGTTAGGCCTGCCAATTGGTTTGTTCATCTCTTAAGCCCAAACCCTTTTTCTACTTTAATTACTGTATTTAATTTTAGTTAAACATAGACGTGTTTGGTGTCTACACATCTGAATCTTTGCTAGAAGCTGGTAAAAACCATTTCAACGAACATCCATGTATGTTGCATTCATGATTAAATGCAGCAAAATAAACATATTTAAAGGTAACAGCTCTTTATAATAATTTGTTTATTTACATAATGTTTTTAATTGCTGGATGTTTGGCCCCTGTGCTGCAATAACTGTGGCCCTCTGAGCAATTTAGTTCAATAGCCCTGATCTACAGGTATCGCTGTAATCTATAGTGTGGCTTAACTTTAATAAAAGAATAAAATTAAGTAGTGCAAAGGAGAGCCGAACATCACTCAGGATTCTATCTTTGATGAGCTACGCAAGCCTTCGCTTACACTCGTGTGTAAGTGAAATAATAAATTATGTCTAATACTGATGCAGCTAACAAGTTATAATAGAGCTTCAAATTGTAACATCAGCTCAGTAACATGTTTAAGTACCTGCAGCATCAGACACTGGAGATGTGTCAATGATTTTCAAAATAAAGCTCTCTTGTAAAAGTGTACACTGCAAAAACTGTCCAAACAAACAAACAAAACAAAACAAAACAAAATCTTACAATCTTATATACAGCTAAAAAGTTTTTTGATCTTGTTTTGAGACTGATATACAGACTATGTTAGATTAATAATTTTGTTAGTCTAAAAATAGTCCATATTTCAAGAAACCTTACCAAGTGCAAGTCCACTGTCAGATTATTTCACTTAATTTGAGTCATAATTTTCTGAAACTAAGTGAAAAAAATCTGCCAGTGCAGTAAGACAAATCAGAGTAACTGTGAAAAACAAATTCCTAACATTTAAATTCAAGTTCATAGGTTTGATATTTATATCAAACCATGAGGAATTCTTAGTGAAATCCATAAAAAGTAAAAATTTCATATAATTAAAATTCTTAGAGAAGTTGTATTTCATCCAGACAGAACTCTGGTTAGCTACCTTAACTGAACCATGTAAACCATTTTAACCCGCCTCTAAAAAGAATCAGAATCGGTAGGAACCGGAATCGTTCAGTTTCAAACGAATCCAAACCCTATTCAATTTGGACCAGTAAGTCAACAAATCAGTACTTACTTTTTCTGAAAAGTCTCTTGAGTTACTTACTGTTACTTACTGGCAGCTGTTACTTACTGGCAGCAGCACAACCAGTTTATAGCTTCATAGGAACAATTTCTTCATAATTCCTTTATTATTTTGTTGTACAAACCACTCATAACGTTATTTTCTTTTCTTTCCATTCAATAGCCTGAAAATACCTGTCTCCTATAGCTGTCTTCCACTTCTTTGTTCTTTACTTGACTTCACTGCTTTCTGCCTTGAGGCGCAGTGAGAGGTGTAGGTCTACTGTTATTTCTGGTAGCAAGGCTGTATATAGGAGGACTTCTCAAACAGACAGAAAATCTTTGTAGCGTAACACCAGCATATAAGTCTGTTTGAAAAGGTTCAGTCATTTAGAGTGAATGTTAGTGTTTCAAACCAGCCAGCATCAGACAAACATCTATGTCCTGTCCAACACAAGTGTTCAAATAAATAATCGTTCTATCTGGATTTCTTTGTCCTCTCTTTAGGTGTACATCATTTTTTAAAAAAATCACAATTTTACTTACTTTAACTGCAATTTTTCTATTATTTATAAAAGAAAAAAATCAGAACATTTTTCTAAGACAGTGTTTTTCAAAGTGGGGTTCATGGCCCACTGGGAGGCCACCATGGGACGCTAAGGGGGCCTCGGAAAGCTGAAGAGGGAAAAAAAAGCAAAAATAAAGAAGTTATATCCAATAAATGTTTTAAATCATTATCATAAAATCAAATCGGTTTTTTCATGTATTATTTTAAAATATAATTTAAAGAATAGAAATGTTATTTAGGGGAGGTTTGATTTCTTTTGTTCTGTTCTTTTTGTCAATAGTTGGTAGAAAAGTTGGTAATATAACAATGTTTAAAATATGTTAAAATTATTATGCTAAACAAATGAGCAGTAAATAAAAGTGAGAAAAACCATTTTAAAAGTTGATGTTTCTTACTGTTTGTAAGGGAACCCTTGCTCAAAGACATCAGTCATTATTATTTGTTTTCTCATATTTAAAAAGAAATACATGTTTGTGTCTTTTGTATCTTTTTAAATCATTTTTTAAAATACAACCAGACTCAGACATTTCTTTAAAACTTGATGTTTTTGTGTCAGTTGTATAATCTTAATTAAACAAGACAAACTGAAAGAAAACAGTATCTCAAAAAATATGAATGACTGTCTCAGTTAATTACTGCACAAAAGCATCTAATTGTGCACTCAGACAATTTTCTTTTCATCTTTTTCACAGTTACCATAAAACCATAAAACTAATTAAAACAGGAATTTAGTGATTATTTCAATGTGTTTTTTCAATAAAATTTGTGATCTTATGTAAAAATGACATTTTGGGCTTTGGGTGCAGGACAGTCATTAACATAACAAGTAATGCTTTTTTTTCTACATAAAGCACATTTAAAGCAAATTATCTTTAATTAATTAATTAAACAGCTCACTTTTAAGACAACCATGATATCTATTGATTAATGTTCTGCTCTCTGTCTCTCTAATAGACCATTTAGCACAGAAACAGAAAGATAGATTACAAACAAAAGATTTCTCAGCCATGATTTATATTAGACAGAGAAGCAGAGATCATTTTAAAATACTGACCCTTTCCTGGATCCAACATAACGGCCATATTATTGTAGCTTGTACCCTGCAGACATTCGTTATCTGCATGACTTATATCAGGAATCTTAATGTTTGAGGATCTTGCTTAATCAAAGAGTTTCTCATAGAAAACACCAGAAACAGAATACACAGATGATAAGATTTTCTTTCAGTGTTTTTAAAAATAGGAATGTGTTTTTAAAGTCATTTTTTGTCTCTTTACCAGCTTTGCTGCTGTAGCCACACAAAGAAACTGATGAGCTTTTAACTATGTAACAAAAAGATAAAGTACCTCTCTACATAAAGCTTTTCTCTCCACAGTGGGTAAAACTAAAAATGGAGAACCGAATGTCTTTTCTGTATTTAAAATAAGCAAAATCTAAAGATTATTTTTTTAAACCAAGAAGTCTCGAACTAGATTAGAAACTAATTACTTTTTCAAGCTGTTTTCTAACTTTACTCTGTTTTACCGTCACGTCTAAAAGACAAACTGAAACCCAATAAAATAAATAGACAGAAGTAAGGGTGGTGTCCTGAGTGAGGTTGTTGGTGAGTTGTATTACGTGCGGGTGTAGTGCCGTGTGTGAGATGATTTGTGTTGGGTGGAGAGAGACCAGCAGGACAGATCTGGGACACTCAGCCATCAGTGGTAAAGCTGCAGGAAACTAAAACCAGGACAGCTTCTGATCCACCGAGAAACACTTCTGCATGCGACAGGTTGCTTAATTAAGCTCTCAGCCCTTCTTCATATTTTATCATAATCATTCATTCGCTCTGTAGTTTGAGCTGCGGACACATTCGTCCTCTTTAGGGTCACATTTTGCTCACACTGAACAAAACGTGGACGGGTTCTTTCGGCACCGTGGGCAGCAGATGTGAAGTCATTTAATGCAGTCGCTTTAATAAAGCGACTGCATTAAATCTAAATGTTTCTCCTTTTCTAAAGCAGTCCTTTCAGCAGTGTCACGTCTGAATTGTTCATCAGTGTTTTGTGTGTTGCAGGTTTGGATGATAAAATGATTCCCTATCATTAGATGCCATTTTGATACAGTTTTATGAGGTGAAACTACAGCGTATGCCATCAGGAGTGCAATTTTATGCCGCTGCAGAATTGATTTGTTTGTTTCTTTATATCTCAACACAAAATGAGAAACCAAAAGCAGCTAACAACTCACCAAGTGGGATAGCCCTAACCACCAAAATACCATGAATCAAACCATATTTTTCTAATAATATAATGTCTACACTTGGATCAAAATAAAGAAAATAAAACGATACAACAGAGGATATTTCTGAAGTCCAACTACAAGCACTATCGGCTTAAAGACACTGGTTTACTGTATTTATGATAATTGACAAAATTGCTCTTTAATTCTTTTGCAAACACCAGCACAAACAAAACCGTAGGTTTGTGTTTGAAACTGTATGAAAAACAAAATACTGCTTCCATTTTCCTTCCTGCTACATTACAACAGTTTCTGCAACAAAAGAGCAGCAGGCAGTGCTTCTGTTTCATTTGTCAGGCAAGCAGAAATGTTTTAATGAGCTGCTGTTTGTATTTTGCATCATATGGAAAGGATGGCACTCTAATAGAAAAACGTAGGATGTGCGATATTATTTTTTTATTACTGTGATAAATCAGTTCAGGTAAAAACCCTAATTTTCTTCACGCCTCACTTTAAATTCTGTCATCTCTATCACCTAAACCAGGTGTGAGCATCAAGGTAAGAATCTGATGGATTGTTTAAAAACGTTATTTTTATGCAGAACATCAATACTTGAATGGTGTTTGATTAATTGCAGTTCAAGCAGCAATGCTGAAATCGTGCAGTAATTTTGTGATATATTGTGCAGCCCTAGATGATGCACACTTTATACCCAACATGAAACATGATTATAAGATTTGTAAAATGAGGGCTGAAAATATTGTGCAATGACAATCCCACTAATAGCTCTAACTATAAGCCTGTGGCTAAGTGGAACATGTGAGCTCTAAGATCACTGTGACTAATTACAGTCAGATGACACAAACCTTGAATAAGTCATGTAATGAAAAAAGATGCAACACATTTCCTTCTATTAGGATTAAAAGTAAATCAAAGGTGCACAAAATAAACATCATGAGCTCATTTCTGTCTGTCTCTGAGCAGAGGTGTAATGAAGTACATTTACTTACAGGTAAGTAATTTTGGAGGCCCTGTAATTATGCCAAATATTTTTTAATCATAACTTTTACTTTTATTTAATTACATTCAAAACATAAAAATGATACTTTTTACTTTTATAAAATTTAACAACTACACATTACAAATTTAAATATGACCAGAACTCATCATGAAACGAGTTGTTTCTGCACTCTAAAAATGAAATGTTGAATTTACTTAACAATGTTATGTCAACTGGTTCCACTAAATCAAATTGGTCAAATTGAGCAATTTACACTTTTTTTTTACATTTACTCAATTCAATTTAGTGGAAGCAGTTGACATATCTTGGTTCAGTAAATTCAACACTAAATTTATTAAAGTGAGTGTACAAGTTTTACGTTTACTTTTTGTATTGTGAGCAGTTTTATGACTTTAACTTAAGCACTTTTCTTATCAGTTAAATTATTTATTACCAGTCTCTTTCTATTAGGGTATTTTTACTTTTGCTTATTTAATATTTCCAAGTACTTTACACACCTCTGTCTCTGTGTCATTAAAAGGAAGACTTGCTGGTTTTTTTATTAGACATTTTAGCACCTTCTCTAGGGCTGCACAATATATCGAAAATGTATTGTCATCGCGATAAATCGCATCGCAATATGCATATCGCAACGACTGTATAAACTGCAATAAATGGTTGACTCTAAAGTTTGCATTTATGCATTTTGTCATTCAGATGGAAGCTTGAAGTATTTCATCAATCTAATGAAGCCCTTCATGTATTTGGTTAATTGGATAGGTCTCTCCATACTTAAAAAAAAATCAGGCTGGAATGGAAAGGATTAGCATTTTTTAGGTTGTTTTTTTGGCTTTGAACCCAGAGCAGAAAGATATAAGCACTACATATGTATTTGTTCATTTATTGCAAATTATATCGTCATCGCAATATTAAGCAGTGTTATCGCACATCGCAGCTTTTCCTAAAATCGTGCAGCCCTAACCTCCAGTCATACTATCATGTTTGTGTGTTCGTGTCTCTGACACGCGAATGCTAAATGAGCTATAAAACAATTAAAACACGTAGAAACAGTATAAATAAGTTTTTTCCTGAAGTGAACTCATTTACTTTAATTAAAAATTTAAAAAGCATTTGTTTTTCTTTTTAACTCAATCAGTAAAAATCTAAACTAGTGTTTTAATGAAACTTTAAGAAAATCAATGTTAGCAGAGTGAGGATGAATGCACTCACCCTCCTTTGATGTAATCCAGGAACGTGTGCTCTGACTCCACGTTGAATGACAATAAGGACACCTGGGGAACAAAACAAAATAACGGTCCAAACAAATTACCTCATGCTTGATAATTAAATACAATATAATGTACTAATCTACACATTAACACTGACCTCTATGCTAACCATCCACAAAATTACTTATCTAGACAGAATGTTGGCTCTGCATATTAGTATTACAATCACTGAACATCAGCAGCACAGCGGGGCCGACAGATGAGCAACATGATGGATAACTAATCACAGATTTTAATTACATAGCCATGGCATTAAGCAAGAGAGGTAAGAGAAAAAATGCGTCTCATTTCTAAACATTCAATCACTACTTCATTAAACGGACAAAGACAAGAGGAAGTTAATGCATTTTTAGAGACTTTTACCAATTTAAATTCACCATCTGCGACTGGAACAAAAGTGTTGAAACACATGGAGCGAGCTACTCATAAAGAAACTTCCTGATGAATACAAAAACAAAAGGAGGCAGGGTTGGGAGGGAACCAGGAGGTTTGCTGTTATCTCAGATCTCAGACTTACCGTGCCAGAGTTAATGTATCTCTTTTTCTTTAGCTTCTTCTTAGGATTCACCACCTAGTTTAAAAGGCAGAAAAGACACAGCGGATAATGACAATGTAAACCTGCACCGCAATTCTGTCTATTCACCCCTTGGGCGAGTAATAAAAACAGCTTTGTCCTTCTATTCCATGTTTGGAAGGGTAATGGAGCAAAGGGAATGAATCCAATAACCGCAGTAGGTGAGAATGAGATACCATTGATCATGCCTCGCAGCAAGACGCAGATTATTCAGGAGGACTGTTTTTTTCATAACCACCTACTCTGTATCTTACATGTGCACCATCATGGGGATGATAGAATACTTGTCCAATAATTCAGCCCCCCCCCCTCCCGTTATAAACACGAAGCATAAATTAAATTGTGTGCAAATCCAGAGGCGCACAGTAATGTGTGACGTGGGAAGAACAGGTGATAAGCACAGTGAGTTACAGCATTTTCTGCTTTTGATGAAGCATGCATTTAAAGCTCCAAGCATAAACCATGTATAGCAAGGTCAGATGCTTTTTGTTGCTCAATCTTCGTGTCTGTGCACAAACATAAAGCAGCGGCCCCGGAGGAAACTGCACGGCATAATGAAGTACGAAAAACCCCACCCCCGACCCCTCCTTTGTTCCTCCTGTGCCGTTTCTAAAGTTGCTCGTCCATTATTTCCAACAAAAAAAAACGATGCCCCAGAGCACTACAGCTGTCACTCAGTCCCTGTCTGAGTTCATGCAAAGTCACAATAACATCACATGCAATTACAGCAGCCTCTATTATGGTAACCCTGCTGTCAACGTAACTCCTAGAGCTAATGTTTAGAAGCTTTGTGCACGTCAGGCTGAGTATGAGGAAGGCTGAACGCTGCAGCCGGTTATGTTGAAGCTTTATGTGTTTTTTTCTTTTGTTTTTTTTGTTCACATCTGGAAAATGATTCAAAAGCACTGACCTGGCAGAGAGGTTACAAAGACCCTGCTGTGTTTCCTTTGCTAATTAAACTGCAGAAGAATTTAAGGAAATGTAGTTGTGCTTCCCTCCATCAGCTGCGTAACTTAGACCAGAGCTTTATTATGATACGAATGATATGACAGCACAATGCAGCTACGCTCTGTAGTGAGCACAACACCACACAGAAACTGGGTCCACATCATTAATTTACATGTGACACACAACGGCAGTGAGCTGGATGAAAAAGCAGTTTGCCACCATTTCAAGCTGCGTTTCAGCCAATGCCTACTCTCAACTTATATACAAACATAACTCTGTTGTTTCTGATGTCTGAGTCGTACTGTTAAGGACTGGATGCAGAGAGGATTAGAGCAGCGTGTTCACCTCCAGAAATCAGTAATACTGTATACAGAGGTGGACAAAGTACTCAGTTTCCTTGCTTGAGTCAAAGTACTGATCCTGCTGATCAGATATTACTCCAAGTAGTTCAGTTAAATTATTATTTAAGGTAAAGTACTGAAATATGTGCTTTCAAAATTACTTGATAAAAATGTTAAGTTTTAGCATTTCTTAGTCAAAAATAATTGGGAAAATTTCTCTATGGTGGGCAGATCAGTAACTCCAGATATATAATAATTATGCATTAGTCTTATATAGCACTTTCCTAGATGCTCAAAGAAGATTTAAAATTTCATGCATTATTCATTGACTCCTCAGTCACACTCAGTGGTGGTGTAGCTGCCATTCCTATACTGTCCCTCCAGACCACCACAGTCCCACCACTTCTAGGCTTGATATAACCTGGTATTAAGGACTAATTAAGGAGCTCTGAATCTAACCTTTAGGGGAAGCATTTCACATCTAAAACACTCTAACTTAGGTCTTAAATTAGATGAGTCCATGTTACAATCAAAAAACATTTGCATTAGATTTGCTTTAAAAAAATTATGTCAACAGAATGTACTCAACTGAAATGAGTAAACATACCGGTAATTTTTTTACATATATTTTATATGTATCTGTGAAGCAAATGTTACATTTACTCAATTGTCTGCATGTACAAATTGTTTAAGTAAATCAAACGCACGTGTTTTTTAAGTGTAAAATCAGGACTAATCAGGATGTAAACAAAGAACCACAATAGTGCTGAAACATGTCTTGCCTAGTGTACATATAGAGCAATAATAGGAAGACAAAAATTATTATTATTCTCCCAACGGGTTTAAAGCTGCTTCTCACCACCTACTGTACAGGGGTGTATGTGTGTAATTTTACAGCATGTTATTGGAACAAAATACACTGCAAAAATTTTTAGTCTAACCAAGTTTTAAAATCTTATATCCAGCCAAAAAATCTTTTAGATCTTGTTTTGAGACTGATTTACTAAACAAG
>JAUBOC010000181.1:16201455-16224982 GCA_032275365.1 Anablepsoides cearensis | reverse complement strand
AACAAGATTATTATTCTGACACAATCAGTTCTTGTTTAGTAAATCAGTCTCAAAACAAGATCTAAAAGATTTTTTGGTTGGATATAAGATTTTAAAACTTGGTTAGATGGACAGTTTTTGCAGTGTAAACACAAGCTACACAAACACATCCAAAAAAGTTACTAGTAACTAAAGCCTTTATATAACTGTAGTGGATTAAAAGTAAAAACCTCTCCCAAAAAAGTGCTATTTAAGTACAAATTCTTAAAAACTGTACTTAAGTACAGTCATTTCACCATGTTACTGCCTACCTCTGAAGGAGGTTTGGCTACAAGTGGACAGAAGCTCAACAAAACCCAATATCTTATTATAAATCTGCAGGAAAATCCTTGTATTTGAAAAACCCATGTAAAGTAAAACAAGACCATAAAGGCGGATAAAGAGGTCAAACCCTGAAGATGTGCAAATTTGAATTACTTCAGTAAGTATGAAATCATTTATTGTTAGGCACTTATGATCTGCTGAAGATTTCTGGAAAAAGCAGAACTCGTAACACTTTAAAGCTTGTTTTAGAGATAAGGATGCTGCTGAAGAGCCTTTGCAGGACTGTCATCATGCAATAGTTCATGGAAAAAAATAAAATAAAATTACCCGTCATTTGTTTGAATTGATAAAAGTTGCGACCTGCAAGCAAGTCATGGATAAAATGTTCTTCTTTTCCATTTTGCTATATCAGCGTAGATTATGCTATCAACATTTTTTTATATATTTAATAATATTATGATAATTTTGAGGCTGTATCGCCAGCATTAATATCAGCCTGTACTTTGTCTTACCTAACCATTTCTTCACCTATCTATTTAGTTTTTCCATTCTTTTCTTTGTCCAACCCCCACAATTTATTCAAAGGTTAATATAATACAGCAGATATTTTAATGAGCATAGAGCAGTCATACCAAAGCTGGGCTTCCAGGAAGCGTTATAAAAAGAAAACTACCCAAATAGCTGCCATATATCTGTTGCTTTTTCATTTGTATTCTCTCCACAGACACAATTCCTCCACTGGTTGGCTGCAACACTTAACCTCTCAGACTCTTAATGACGGCTGAGGTGAGGACAGAAAGAGGATGCTTGCAGTTAATCTCACATACTCACAATTTGGCTCCCAAAGAGCAAAACCTGACGACTTTACTGTCATTAAACAAGACCTCGCTAAGCCAAAGGGTGCGCCGATTTGTTCTTAAATTGAAGGTGATTTCTCAAGCTGGCACCTAGAGATTGAGCTCAGGTTCGTGTTTGTGCTGCGCTGAATAATAAACGCTCCCACTCTTTGTTTGGTGATAGTTAGCACACGGCCGTTTGCAGTCACGGTGTGCTTCGCACGCTGCGACAAAGAGAGTGAACACATAAAACTGGATATGTAAATAGGGCAGGTTTGCATTGTGACCTGAATTCTGCCTTTAAATTGTTTATGGCAAAGACAGACATGTGCAGCAACATCCAGCGATTAACATAAAGTCCTTCTGCTTTGAGACTAAACAAAGTGACGGGTTGGAGTCTTTTATCTGCGCTCACCTCGTACACATTCAGCTGGCTCTGGCCCCTGCAGAGCTCTTTGTAGCTCGTGGTGAATTCACCAATGAAGTCATGGCTGTTAGAGGGAACAGAAAAGTGTGTTACATAGATTATTCAGGTACAGTGAGCCTAAATATAAATATAGAAACTACAGCGCAACATAAACCAAAACACAAGCTTTTCTGTTACTTGGGATTATTATTACTTTTTTTGTATTAAATCAGACTGCTAGTGAAGTAACTTAATAAGTAAAAATTGAGCTGATAAAAGAACAAGACATGAGTTCATATTCATCATTACCTCCCGTCTCTGTCCCAGTCGTACACTTCTATCTTGATTGTTCTGGTGAAAACATCAAAACAAGAGAAAAAGAATAGTTTGGGTGCATTCAGACACAGAAGGACAAGATATTTAAGAATTAAATAATACAAAACAAGCTAAAGCAGCTCATTTCATATTAAGAAAACCTGAATTACTGAAAATCAAACCATCTACTGGATGCTTGTGGTATTTAGTGGTGCACATGTCAGAATCAGAATCAGAGTTTTACTTGTCATTGTACTTTTTAGAGCACAATGAAACTACATTTCAGGAAAGAACCCATCCAAGAGAGAGACAAACAAACAGGGAATCACATACAGCGGGGACAGGTGCCCGGGACTGCAGCCTCAGAAAGGTGCTGCCCTTTCATTAGAAAAAAGAAGAATAGCCAGCATGAGGATAGGTGAGGAAAAAAAAAAACGTCTCATGCTATGTCCTTCCATTTTCCTAATAATTGATTAATAATAGCAACTGTTCAAATAATATATTAATGAAAAACTGTCCACAATTCAATGCACATTATTAACAACTCAATGTTTGACAAAGAATTAAATGAAACAAATGTACAAAATTTATTTGACTTTTGTATGTTATTTAGAGCATGTTGATGCAATATCATAAAAGTTGTTAAAAACAGGAATAACGCAAACATTGGTAGAGTTTCCAAAAGCTTTGTTTGTTGTTTTTAAGAACCAAAAACGGAAAATAAACCATTTGGGTTAAGTTAAAAAAACTAATGTTTAAGCCTAAAAGAATTTACTAGGAGTGAAGAAAGAGCTTCTTTTCAATTGAACTGGATGAAATTTTAAAAAGCGGTCAGTCATCCTCCCCCTCTCATCAGCTGCTGTCAATCATGTTTGAATAGGTGGAACAGGAGGCAGGAATGTTGGACGGCTGCCTTGTTAATTCTGACCTGAACTCAATCTGTTTGCCTGCTTTACCGAACCTTAAAAACACGTTCAATTCAAGCAGTGACAACATTTCTATTGTGCTTTTCTGCTCTAATTACTGTATGTTTCCGTTTCATTTGAGAAAGGACATATAACAAATACAAATATTCAGAATAAGAAGGTGGAAATTATTGTTTTTTTTTTCCTGCTAGGCAAAATAAAACATGTTTGGGTTGATAGGACATCTAAACAAAATCTCGCAGATGCTAAAATCCTGCTAAGATTGATCCAAAAGGTTTTGTTGACATCAAAAACTAGAGTTGAGATAGCTGAGAAAAAAAAACATCATCAGTAGTGGTGAATTCTGATTAATTGAATTCTGATTAATTAAATCCAACAGAACTCGTGTCTCCTGTATGCTAATGATATTGGAATTTTTTTGTGAATCTACTAATGAACAAGGCTGTAGCACTTGGTGCCTCTTCTAGAACCAACCACACAAAGATGCTGCTGATATCATTCACAATCTTAAGTTGTGATGTTCAAGATAAATGTATCTTTTATTTAAACAAAACATGTTTAATATATGTTTATTGTTTATTATTCTTATTTGTCAATAAAATATAAATGTTTAAATATATTTTCATCTTAGTGATAAGTTAATGGCTCCTACTTCAACACTCTTTAGGTTTAGTCTCAAACCTTAAATCAGTTTCTTTTTTAAAATTGGAGTAGAAATCAGAGACATTTTACTTTCTGATCACTAACGAAGCCTGACGAATACAAGAGTTTATTAGATTCACACAAGAAGGGATGAAAGACGTGATTGCAGCGAGACAATAGGCTGGTTATCCTTCTCCTCCTCCTCAACCTCCTCTTTATCATCATCATCATCCATGTCACTGCCCTCATAATCATTTTTCCTAGAGATTATATAAAAAACGTGCGCAATAATTAATTATGAAGGGATGAATATAAGCCCCTTTAGTGCTGCAGCCTCAACCATTCTGTCAGTGTATGCCAAGTAAAAAAATATTAATAATCACGGTTTAAAATGGGTGGAATAAAACCATCAATCCAAGCACAGTAACGTTTTAAACTGAATTTAAATTTGTCATGACTCTAATTGAAAAAAAAATAAAGCATTACAAAGCGCAGCAGAGCAAACTATCAATGTTTCACAAGAAAAGTGGAGACCATAAATTGCTGTGAATTTCTTTTTTTTTTTTTTTCCTATAAATCCTCAAAGGGAATCAGACGTCTTTCATGCTTCTGCTCCATCTGTCTGACCCAATTAACTTCTCCGGGCAGGTGAGCAGAGGCAGGATCGAAGGCAGGAGCCGTCTCTGACACCTGCTGTGGAGGAGAGGGCAACAGTTTTTACATGTTTCCCTTCACTCTCATGAATACCTGCATCCACACGCTTCATGGAACGTGTGCACACTCAGACAAACACAGCCAGCCTCATCTGCTTATTCCAGCCAAACTGTCAACATCTATCGAGCGACGAGTACAGCCACCCTCCCCCACCCCCTCGCAATCTTTGTTTATCTTCTTATTTTCTATTTTCCTGCCAAAACTCTTTCGGCTCTTCGGATGTCTTCCGAGGCTCTTTGTTCTAAAAAAGGAGCAGATAAGATAGGGGGACGCCGCTGCCAATCAGAAAGATGAAATGCTCTGAAAGGGTTCTTGCCGTTTGCAGACAAATCAATGAGCAGCTGGGGAAGACAGCATGTGGTCAGAGACGGGCCTGTGATAATTAACAGGTTTTATGAGGACAGCAGATGACACATTAATGAAGAAAATCAATTATTTTTAGGTTTAATGCACACAGCTCACTTTGTTAATAAGTAATAAGATTATGGCTATTCAACTGATGGACTGGGAGCCACATCTGGCCCACCAGTTTGCATGTATACAAACATACTGTATACAAACATACAATCTTACTGATTTTTTTCATAAACTTTCCTTTAAATGTATTTGTCTTAGAGCCAGAAGGCTGTAAGGAAATAAGTTTGACACCTCCTCATCCTTCCCTCCCTGCTCCTCTGCCACTGCAGACGCTGTTGTCTCCGCCTCCACATCCTCTCTCCGCAGCCAACAGTCCGCTTGTCCCAAGAGACCCGCTGCTGTGAATTTTTTTGTAAAAATTATAGATTTCTGAGAGTCCAGATACAGGATGTCTTTTTTAATGAACTTGATTTAAAGAGAACTTTTAAAGATATTGATATTTCATCATTTGCTGCTAATTCCTTTAATTTAAATGGTGGTGGTGGTGATGGTGGTGTGTGTGTGTGTGGGGGGGGGGGGGGTATTTTGCTAAATTTGTTTATTTTTTTAGCATTATATCATGTTATAATGTCAATCCGTCATCAAAAACATACCCAGGGTGTTGCTGGTTTTTTAACTTTGCTGGTGTAAAATAATGATTCAGTTTACAGCTGACAGATAATATTGTATTTTATGTCTGTTGATAAAGATGGAGAATTTCCTCATTAAAATAGACATAATGATTATTGTAACAATGACATATTTTAATACACAGATATTTTCTCAGTTTTGTAAGACACATAAGAACATATAATGCATTGGAAAACATCAGAGTAGAGACTGTAATGAGTGCTGTAACAAAAAAAAACTGAGAAAACCTTAATATGTGAGTTTCTTTGCCAGCTCAACTCATATCTTATCACTTGAAATCTACCCCTGAGAAATCTGCATTTGAAGGGTTTTAAATAACCGTATCACAAAAAGAACTGGGACCCTGGTGTGAACACTATAAATACAAGAGTCAGGAGATTTTTCAGATAAACACTTTAACCTCGTGGGGCCTGGCTCCACATGCAATGTATGAGTTCAGGGATTAGGTAGGAGGTTAAACAATGGTTCATGAGTTTTGTTGCAAAGTAATTCAATAATGTATTTTTTTGTTTGTGGTATTTTGATGTCAAACCATTGACAAAAATGTATATTTTGGTGTTTTTCTGACACATTATATTTGGTATTATTGTCATTTTTTTCTTTTTAATAGGTTTTGCATAATTTTTTTGTATTGGAAACATGTTGCATCTGTTTACATTAAATGAATCTGCAACCATTTACAATGAATTAACTTTTTGAACAGGTTTCTCTTTTCATAGAATGAATGTTTTAACCTTTTATGGGTCATGGGAAAACTCAAAATCCACAAGCAGGGATGAAAATCAGATTCAGCCTTACTTACACAGGATCAGACAACCTTACCTGTCATAGTCCCCGTTGCAAAGTGCTCTGACAGGAATGGAAAAGGGCTCCCACACAGGGTTCAAAGTGTTCTTCACCACCTCAGTCTTGTGACAGATGGTGAACCTGGAGCAGAAGATCAACAAGGATTTTAAATCTTATATATAATAAAACATTAATCTTCAAAATTAAGCCAAGAGAAAGGAATCTTTCCACAACAGCTCTGCTTTGGGACCATGTCTGGATGATTAAATCTGTATGCAGCTGAGTTCAAGGTGTCTCGGTTTAATTCTTTCATACTTGGTGCCCTTCATTTCAGATCTTAACACAGACACAAACCTGGCTTTATTTGCCCACTGGGCAGCCCACAGAGAAAAGAATCAATAGACAAACTCACGTGCCGTCCTCGTTACTTCTATAAAAGACCATGAAGGGGTCGGACTTTCCAAAGAAGTCTTTTTTATCCAGTTTGTTGGCACAGAACTGCATGGAGGCGTAATCCTACAAAAGGAAAACCCAGAGTTAAAGAACAGAAAAGCAAGAGAAGGAAAACACATAGCAAGCCCATGCTCCTGCCTATGTTGTGCTTCCTGTTATTTGTTTGTACATGCTGCTTGCCAAGATATAAAAGCACTGAAGCACCAAATAATGGGAAACTGCTGACAGAATCCCAATAAGAGCAGAGCAACAACAACCACTGGGCACTAGTTTCCAAATTTTGCAAATGCATTCGTTACCACTTTTTGTTTTTCAGCACTTGCATTAGAAATACCTTTCATGTGCTGAATGTAATAATAGTAATAATGTGAGGCACACTGCAGCCGACACAAACGACTTGTAAAACCTTGTAGCGAGTGGGTTGGGTGCTGTCTATGAAAAGGTGATTGCAGCTATCAACGTATTACAAAAAGCAGGTGTTATTATAATAGTTATGCTCAGTTAGGCACCATTTGAGTGTTCACCGATGTATCAAGGACTGTGTCCAGACTCTTTAACGTTCTGGAATCCTGTGGTTAGACTGCAGAATAATGAGGCTGCAAAGCCACTGAACAGGTAAACGTACACATCAGAAAAAAGGTCTTCATCACATCAGAGCCACATGGGCTTCGTATAACATGTCTTAAGCTTGAAACATGCTGCATATGCAAATCGAGTGTCTAATCATTGGTTCTTTGAGTGTGAGCCGGAGAGAAGACATTCAAACCGAAGGCAGAAAGAGAGGGGCTGTTTTTACCCTGCGAGTCCCCGGGCTTTTAGAGTTTGAAGTGCTACTATTTGATCTGAATCAGCAATGTGCCAAGCACGGCCTCTATTGATTGCTTTGACCCACATCAGTGTGGCACTCCCTGCCTGAGACCTACCTCTCACTAACCCCCATCACATCACCATACGCTTTGGACACAGACAGAGTGCAAACCCGCCTCTGTTAAAGCAATCGCAGGGGGAAAAATGGATGCCTGTGTCGTACAACACCGTGAAGAGTATCCTTCTGAAAATTTATGTTTTGCTCTTTTCCTACACTGCTGGTAATTGTTTTATCAACGTAACAGAAATGTTGAAATAGGGGGAAAAAAAACAATGTAAAGCTCATTAAAAACAATCATTGTTGAAATGCTCCACATCTATTTTCATTTTCTCGTGTCATTTTCAATTATTATTTGTGGTTTTTAACAATAAAAGTGGGGAGCGCACTAATTGAAACCTATCTTTTTCCAGCCGGGCACAGATTTAACTGTTTTAGAGAAATCCTCTGAGCATTTTGAACCAAAAATGAGTCAAGCTCTCCCTCGGTGGCTTTTTCACAAGAAGACCTAATTTCCCAAGTTCCCACTTGGTCGATTTGAACAAATAACGCAACGTGTTCAAAGAATTTGCTTATGTCAGTTATCAAAGCCCCTTTAGAACCATCCTCTATAACCGCCCTGCACAACCCTGACGCAGCCTCCACAATTACACTATCATGCCTTAAGCCCTCATTAGGCACAGATAACACATACCCACTCTGGTGCCATGCAGTGTTGTCTCATTAAGTGAGGAAAAGGCAGAACATTCATTTCAGCTACTGAGGTTTAGCAGCAGCGGGGGAATACAAAGTGCAGTCTGCATCCTTTCTCTGCTTTATCGAGATAGCGCGGCATGGGGGTAAGTGGCAGAGCAATGCACACTGTCACTTCCACAGAGTGGGTCTGGTCTGTCAAAGGTTCTACAAAGCAAGCCAGACAACACCTGAATTCATGTTACATAAGCCTCTATGGCGTCTTCAGGATTGCACAGTGTTGTGAATCACCAAGTGAATCATGTGCCAAAGGATTCTATGGACATTAACGCAGCTCCTTTGTGTGTTTTACGCATCCCTCCGTTCATTCTGGTGTTTGTGTTGATGATAAGACTGGGGCAGGGCGTGCCTGTGCTTATTTTATGACTTGAATAAAACAAAACTACAACAAAGATAAATTTCATGTTTTAGAAGAATGCACAATTTGAAACATAAATATAAATTAGGATGTTGAATAAATGATTCATAAAAGTATAATTTCTCATTTAGACAAAAAAATAAAGATATAACAAATAACAAAAAATATTTTAAATATTGAGTCCCCTTTGTGGTACATTTGTGATTTCGGGCTTTAATTTAAAAAAATGGCTTAATTTGACTTAATTGTGCATTATTCAATAATGTCCCAGTACTCAGTGTGCTGCCATTTGTAAAGTAGTTACCCTGAAACCAGATACAGCAGCAGTTAGACCAGGAGTAAAATCTGAAAATAAGCCAGCCCCAGCACAGCAGCCATATGTGCCAAAGATAACGACAGCCAAGAGGAAGCTTTTGATCCATCCAAAGGCTCCTGCTCTATTCAAGGATACCTGGCAAATCCATCAAGAAGGTGAGAGCCAATCCTGCAGAACCTACCCTGTTGATTCCTCCTCTGCTGGTCTCGCGTTCCCCAAACGAGACACACAGTGTTTACCCCGAGGCGAAGCAGCACCTGAGCTGCCTCTGTCTATTGGTCACAGGTGGATTGTAGAATAAACACCATCCAGATGGACTGTAGCGCTTCTAAACCATTATAATTTACAGACGTGGGATGCTGCCGGCAGCAATCTTCACAGTCATCTGGATTTTTTATTTGTACAATGTTTTCTCCAGCCTGAGGCATTGCCATTTAGGGTCAAAATTCTGTGCAAACACTGTAAGTCTGAAGTGACATGTCCCCCTGTCTGTAATTGACTAGAAGCACGGAAACAGTCATTTGTACCAGTAATGATCATTTGCATTTATATTACTAAAGCGCTTCTTGAAGTGGTGCTTTGCACCGATGTTGCTGACTCCTATCAACTCAGAAGCAACACACCTGATGACTGACAGCAGCCCATCATGACGATGAGCTCTGACACTTCAGTCCAGCACGGCAGAATCAGTAATGGTTATCATGGCAGGTTCATTATCAGCACGGCTGATCTAAGAACAGACTGTTAATTTAAAACAAAAAAAAGTCAGGTCAGGGATAACTACTGTCAAATTAGAATAAAGTGCACAAGGAATAAGAAAAATCTTGAATGTATAGGCCACGGCAGGTTTTAGGACATAAAACATGAACACGGATCCTTGATGGCTTACTCTACAACTTCGGAGAGGGACCAATTGTTCTGGCCAGTACATCTTGCTGCTCCCTCCTGCTCTACTGGCAGCACTATAATGTGGTTATTTACTCTCTTTATTTAGCGGTGTGGAGAGAAAGCCAATGAGCATTAGTGGACACAGGTTATTAATGTCGACTCGTGAATTAAAGCGCCCCACATGAGCGCAAAAGTCTGATTTAGTGACTAGGACGAAGGCGGTCCCATTAAACAGACATTCCAATTCATAGCTTTTTCAGCATGTACACAATTTCTAAATGACAGCACATTTGCTTGGTAACACAGCATATCCTGCCCGTTTAACGAGGACGTTTATGATTCAATACATCTCACTGACAAGAAGGATATAAAACCTCCCACTTCACTGAAGTAGACATGTGAGCAGTGCTAAACGAGCATTTTGCACCAGTTAATATGTCCAATAAAGCTCTGGTGCACCGCTGCTTTGGTGGTAAGAACAAATCAGATCAGTTGAACAATAAAAAAACATTTATTCAGAAAAAGAGTAAACACTATAAAAAGTAAACAAGTCCAAACTTCCCAGACTCACTCTGCAGTTTCCCAGCTCCTCGGCTGACAGGATAATGGTTCCACATGTCTTCCCAGGTATGCCCCTGTGGAAACAAAACACTGTGATTCACACTGTGAACGGCAGCACGCACAGTCCACGGGACAGCTCTTAGTAGCTTGGTAACAAGAGAAACTTAAGGGCCTTTTTTTCCCACAATGTAGGAATTCGAAGTGTTCAACAAGCCCGAATTATGGGCCGGAAACCGATCCGATGTTAGACTTGAGGATTCACATCACAGATTTTAAAATCCTCTACAGGCCTGAGCCAAGTACTCAGGACTTCAGTCACTGGCATCATTCTTTCACAATACAAAGGCTTTTAACAATCTTCTTCAGAACTGAGTCACAGCTCATGGAAATTACATCATCGAAGGAGGAGATATTACCTCACTTATCCAGGTGATCCAGCTCACACACAAGGAAGTTCTGCAAGCTGTAAAACATTATGTGTCTGATTGTGTTGTATAAGAGCGAGATGTGATGGTCCTTCAGGAACCTGCTGTTCTTACAACTTAATAACAATACTTTAATCACAAAATAAACTGATTGCACATACATTATAAAAATATTCTAAATATTTTATTAATATGAGAGATGCAATTAAAGGCTCAATCTAAATTATGTGTGATTATGTGTGACTGATATTTTCCAAATTTATGGAAAATTCAGCAAATTTGAAAAGAATGTCGAATTATAGTGAGAAGCTTTCTTGTCATGAAATGAACAGGTTTTTTTTACAACTCAGGGTCCCTACCAAGGTCAAGCCATTTCTCTCACATTCAGACTTTGAAAAAAGTGACTCCCACCTTATTTTCTTTTAGACGGATTATTGTAACTGTTTTCTTTAGTGTCAGACACTTTCTGCTCTTTTGTCTACAACTCATACAAACTGCTGCAGCTCGAGTTATGAAACACAAGCGAGACCTCGTCTCACCTGTCTTGCCTTCTTTGCGCTGAGTCCTAATTCGTTTTAGGACCCAGTTGAAGATTTTATTGTTTGCTTTTAAGTCACTGAGCAGGTTGGCTCCTTCTTACTTGTCAGTTCTCCTAACTCAGTTGCTCAAAGGTCACTGAGGTCAGACAAGCAGATGCTCTTGAACGCCCCGAGGAGGAGCAGATTAAATCTGACGGGTGAGGCTGACCTTTCACATTAAGATGTCACCAAAGACTTAAGACTCATTTAAATACTCAATTTTATTCTGAGGAATATAGTTATGATATCAATTACTTTTCTTTTTACTTGTTGAACATATACCATAAATTTCCTTTCTGCTACTCATACCAAATAAAACTCAGGCTGGTATCAGTGATACTGATCTGATACCAATACTTTGTGTAAATACACCTAATGTGTCTGATAAATCTTTAAAAAGTGAACTATTTCAAATAACTGAATCATAAAGAATCCAGTAAGACTCATTTATATATTCATTTTAACCTCATAAGTATGTTGAGTGTCATCATTTACAAACACAGCTAAAACAACAACAACAAAAAGAAACAAAAACAAAAACAGGGACATAATCACATGAAATATGGGAAAATGGTAATAAGAACTACTATGAAAATGAAAACTTGTGTCTTCATTTACGTTGTATGAACATATTAACATAAAAAATACAGAAGAAAAAGTAGGTCCCACAAACCGCATTTCATTTAGACAACAATCCAATAGTTTAGTTAATTTCCACTGTGTCCCTGTTAACTAGTGAGTGGAAACTAGAATTGAGAGGAGCTGCGTAGGAAGGCAAAGGCCAGGCTACTGTTATATAGATAACCAGAAAATACTGAATTGTCAAAGTAACAATATATTGATGTTAGTATTAGTTTTAGAGCATTCTGGTATCTGTGGTATCGATATTCCACTATCGATCTGCTCAGCATTCAGTTTTAACCTGTACTGTTTAAGTGTTTAAATCTTGTACCAAACAAAGACTAATAAATATATTGTTTCTAAATGTTTATGAATCTATTTTAATAGCATTTTAAGTACGGTTCATGATACAGTTTTGCTGAAACCTTATATATTTTATTCAACAATCCCATAAAGAATGACAGCATTTCTTTAGCTTGACAGTTTGGCCGCTCTAATGAACACAGCTTCTTTCCTACTACCTTCATTAAATGTTAAAAACCATAAATGCATGCTCTCTTTAGTGTAATGTAAGATAAAGCCTCTGGGACACAGAATGGCTTTGATCCCCGTCTCTGCCTGCAGCACATTTTGATTTTGAAGCTCACCAAGTTTGAATTTGTTTACCACTAGTTTCCACCATCAAACCATTAAAACATACCACCTACCAGCTGGACAAAACAAAAACTGGGAGAATACATTATCTTTAGATAGCAATATACAGATAATTTATATGAACTATTACAAATTCCAGTCAAAACAGAACAAAACACATTTCAATTGATCAGTCTTTCAGTGGCACTCCAGCTGTGGACACATCATCTTTTTATATAAGGAAGAGAATTACAAGTGAGCCCTGCTGGGACCGAAGCAGGAGTCCAATCATCTGAAGGTCAAACTTGTTGCAGATCCTCGTCAAGCTGTGACAGCTGATCTGACTAAAACTATACAGAGTCCCATCCTGCTGAAGCAGAGGGCGTTTTGGAACTACAGCAGCAGAGGTTTGCATTATTAACCAAGTCAGTCTGAATAACAACATCGCAGTAACGGAACATTAAAGTCTGGATTATGCCGGGGGATCGATTAACAAGTAGAGTGTGTTCTTCTTTTCTATCTGCCTGAGCAGGAAACGCTTGCATTCTTTTCAGTTTCTGCAGCTCTAGATATTTCCAGTAAGTTCACTCAAAGTTCCCAGGGCTGTAACGCATGTAGTGAAATGCCCCATAAAAGTAAATGTGGCCCCCGAGGTACCATCTTCAATCAATACCACAATACAAGTGACCAAAGCGTTGAGCCATAACTGCTGCATAATGTTTAATGAGGCAATAGTTAAAACGAAGCCTGAGGGCAGACACGCTTAATTCTCAGGCTTTTTCTTTAAGGTCCAGGGAGACTGGTCTCAAGGTGAATTAACTGTCCTTGAATTATTGATGCTCGACTCCAAGCCTCCACCGCGCAGCTCAATGATTTCTCAAAGAGCCAGTAAAATGTTCCCCAATAAAACCAGTAAACCTTGCCCACTCCGCGGGTCAAATGATCAAATTTGAGGTCACTGCGACGACTGGCACCACCATGAAAGCGGGAAATAATATCCAGTGATTGGTTAATTTTCAGCTCGCTGCTCTAATCTCGGCTGCTGATAAAGTGAGCAAGAAGCAAAAAGGCCAACGTTCTTTTAAATTAGTCATGCATTATTGAGCACGGCATTTCCTCTGACACTTACTTGTTAACGTGAGGAGCAGGCTCGAGCTGAATGAATAAATACTTTCCACCTGTATCTGTGGTACAGCACTTCCTTTTATGGGTTTTGTACTAAAATTAGTATTTTTGCTGGTATCAGTGGTCCTGCACGCAGACGCCTCGTTCCCCTTGCATTAATTCACTGACAAATCTTCACTGATGATGAAACGGTTTGAAACAGAACGGGGTGGATCTGTTTTCTGTATGTGAACAAGGTCTACACAATGTTAAAAGGAGGGCATTACTCAGCTGGTGACATTCTAGCTTTTCAATATTTAAATGACTCCAATCATAGGTGTAGCATTATGAAGTAATGTAAACTTCAATGTTTGGAGTTACATCAGCATTTATTCAGTTTGAGACTAAAAAATATCATGTTTTCTGTTTTCTTCTGCGAGCATCAGTTGGACTTTTTTTCAACAAGGGTTTTATTTATTTACTGAAAATAAAAAAGGAAAAAGTTGAAGGAGACATGATGCTTTTAAATCTTTTTTCACATTTAAATCATTCAGTTGGGGTCTATATAAAGTGGAACAACAATGATTTGGTCTGAATTCCCCTTTATTGTAACTCCACAACCACCTCTTTCAACCCTTTTCTGAGGTGTGTCTCAGATCAACTTGTTTTGAGGCTGTCTCTTTAAATCCAAACGAGGCACTTCGCTCCCCACACCCCTCCATCTTCCAGAGCATTTTATTCTAGTTTGATAGAGGGGTTTACGACTATATAGTGGTGCAGAAATGTTTTATTTACAAATTAAATAAAAGATGTCGACATGTCCATCCAGCCTCACATGTTGGAGTCAGAGTCTGACCCAGAGCCAGAGGAGAATGAAGATGATGACATTGTAGTTGGTAATTCCAGATCTTATTTGGCTGCTCTGTTACAATTAAACTGATGTAATAGTTCAGAAAAAAAAACTGAACAGGCTGAAAAATATGACTAACAGAATATAAAGAAACCTACGCAGCAGCAGAAAAGATTATTTTCAACTTTTCTGCACTCCTCGAGACTCCAAGTTCACAACAAAATGCATTTAACGGCTAAAAAAGTGGATTTTGCATGATATGTCCCCTTTAAAAATCACAATTTTTATTAGAATCAAAAGGAACATTAGTAAAGATGTAGTAACACCATCTAAATTAAGGGTTTGGTGCAGAAAAGGGTGATGACAGCCTGTTATTTTTTAAACGATTAGGTGATATGAATGCAGGTGAGCAGAGAGTGAAAAACCATACGCTAAAGAGGGTGTGAATCTTAACACCGTTCACTGGCTCATAATTCATGAAATCTCTTACAAATTTCTGTTTGCATCCTACAGACTCTAAGCTATGGACGTGTCCAGTGCCAGTGCAGAATGTGCTGCATGAAGACCTCATATTTACAGTCTGATTACTATCATGTCTGCTGTTACCTCCATTCAGCTGAAACCCGACTGATCAAACAAAGGTTTCTGAAGAAAACAAACAAGCAGAGGCAGAAATGAAACAAGGCCTTGTAGCAAACCGCTTTTTACTGGGGGGAAAAAAAAATAACCGAAGGGGAAGAAATAATGTTGTGCTCCTCGCTGGCAGTGAAACTAAAAGTGAGCCACAGCTGTCTTGACAGATCCCTGGTTTGATCAACTGAATTGAAAGAGATCAAGCAGCATACTTCAGCATCACCACAATTACCTGACCAAAGATCCAGATCCAGACACTGCTGCAGAATAGCAATGAGAACGCCGGTTTTCTCTTTCTGCCATGTTCTGGTTATTTATTCATTTTAAAAAAACAAGCTCCAATGAAAACAGTACGTCCCATATAACATTATGACTATTTTTGAATATTGTATAGCTTTCAGAATTTCCCATTTCAAATAACTTTTTGTCTTAAAAACTGATATTTACAAAGTCTAAATCCATTTTTTTATCAGTGCTGAAGTGTTATAAGGTGAGAGGAGAGGAGGGAAGGAAGCCACTGATGATGCCATTTCCATCAGGTCATTAGGATGAGGAATAGTTTTGATATTTAACAGCCCAGGAACGTGCCATGCATGCTCCAGTGCAATATTATAAAAAGGATTATTTTCACCAAAACACAATCACAAGTCCAAAATATAATAATATTTCTTTCACACTTTGGTTGTTGCATCAGAGTTTCTTTCTTCATTGTGAATTTATGAGTTAAAATAACTGTAAAGTTATCACACTGACTACTTTACTTTGCAATTTCACACTCATATAACACAATTAATAGGTTTTTATTAGGAGGGAAGCATTTCAACTAATAATATAAGCAAAATGGATTGTATTACCCCAAAAGAAATTGAAAATGGTCCTGGTCAGTGAATCCAGTAAATATGTCTGAATGACAGGGGGATTAGTATAAATTAGCACGACTAACTTATGCTGAGAAAAAGCACAACATAGAGGGATGCCAGGCGGATGATCTGGCTCCGTGCCTTGGTAAATGTTTGGGATAGTGAGCAGATCATAGCTGAACAGAATTAGAGAAGGTTGCCAAAACTTTATGTGGGTTTAAATGGGATTATGCCACTAATCCTCCTGATCTACCTTCGCTGATAAGAATTCATAATCCCTTACCTCACCAGGATTAAAAGGAAATGATGGAAAAAAAAAAACACACCAGCTAGCTCTAAATGATAGCCGAATGCGTACGGTGGTTCTCAGGGAGGAAAAGAAGGCTGCTTCATCATACTTATAATGCGAGATGAGCTCGTGTTTGTGATTGAAGAAGGTAGCTGCAGGCAGATTGGGCAAAGCTCTTTGAATCTTTGTTAAAATAGGCAGAAACCCAGTAAATAGGAAAAAAAATGCATGAAACAAAAGCACAAAGATAACCATAATAAAAAGGAAATGATGGTCCTATTCTTTTAATAGTAAAGTGAAGGCAAGATAACTTGTTCCACACATCATTGTCATTCTTGACAGTGTATGTTTTTTTGTGTTGTTGTTTTATTTAATAGGAGTGCCACGATTCAGTGAGATTCGGTGTTGATGTTTTGATTGCATATATTACAGCCCAGCTTTAATGACTACAACAGTGTTTGATTTCTTGGGATTCTAAATAAATGAGGCTTTCATCAACCACCTGCAAGCTCGAAATCGCTTGTTTTGACAGTAATAGAGAAGATTGGGAGAACCTGTCAATCACGAGGCCACTTTTTTCATCCAAACACAAAAACTGCTGAAGTCAGAGCGGCAGAGTTCACTCCGAACCTTGAGTTTGTTGGGGGTTTTTTTGCTCGCCAAAAAGAGAAACTTTCTATTTTAGAGCACATCACTTCCCAGCGGCAAGAACAGGACATTCCTCTGTATCAGTGGCCCAAAAAAAAAGAGGCTCAATCCCTTTTGTTGTTGCTTTTACAAGAGCTGCGATCTATCCCACTCTCTCACCGCAGGCGTGCGACATCAACACGACACTGATTGATCTTTTCCCTCGCTGCTGCCGTGCCACTGCGGGCCAAAGGACCGCTCATCCCCGCTCCTGGCACTGGGTACAGGTAATTAAAGTCCTGTTGCATTGGGCTGCCCTGACCCAGATCACCAATGAAGAAGTTTTTTTTTTTAACGGCGCAGCACTTTTGAGTTGCTCTGTCATCACCTCTGAAGCCGATCCAACATTAGGTCCCGACAGAAATGAAAGCCTTCTGCTCTGAGCGCGAGACAATCCAGCAAGGTTTACCACCTCACCTCTAATGCATCAGTTAGTATGCAGGCAAAAATCTATTGCCTTATTATCTACAGAGCCTAAAAAATCAATACCTTTAACAGCTCCTGAATATACTGTAATAAATAGGCTATTTTCTATTTCATTGCAAAATAAAATAGAAATCTCTTTTCTAGGTTATGTCACTCAGCTAATGACTCAACTATTAGTGTAGGATGGATAAGTAAGAAAAAGAAGAGATTGCTTTGCTTTTTTTGGTTACTTACCAAACCAAAGCAGTGCCTAATAAGTTTATTGGATAAAAAAATGTTCTTGTACACTCAGCATGGTTGAGATTTTCCTCCTTCTAAGCAGGATAACACATTATTAAACAGGGACCCTTGTTAGTGTTCAGCCTCAGAGCCCAAATTGGCATTTAGTGACGCAGCAGAATCCTCTAATTGTGTGTAATGTCCAGAGGCAGAGGAGGCTGGTTGCTGTAAGCCTCTCAAACACTTCACCTCCCTCTGAAGTAAAGCAAAATGTGGGGCTAAATGTTATCACCGTTTCCGACTGGGGTGGGGTTTTAGTTTTACCAAAAAATAAAAAAATAAATAAAAAACTCCCCTCACTCCTACCCATTATTTAAAAACATTTTATCAGCAAGAAAAGCCACTGTGAGTCAGTCAGGAAACTGCATCAACTGACAAGTTTAAAAGAACGGAACCTTCGCTTCAGTTTTCCCAGAGTAAACTTGTGGTGAGTTATAGGGAGCCTGACATCGTCTCAGCTCAGCTTTACATAACTGGTCTTTTAAAATGCATTTCTACTTTGATTATCATGTAAGGGTGCATCTTTTCACTAATCTGTACAGAAATGTTCATCACAAACGCTGTACTCAATCAAAGCTGGATCCCATTTCACTCCTCCTTTTTTACCTCAGCCCCTTGTGTTTTACATATTTACACCAGAGAGAAGGGTGCCCAAATCCTACAAAAAAAAGATGTTTTAGCCTAAAAGCTGAGATTTCTGGCATGCACACATCAAAACAAAGGTGTAAAAATATGTCTCCTTTGATAGAATAAACTTACACCTGAATTAACAGCTCTGACTCAGTCTGCTGAAAGAGGTTTTAAATATTAGGGTGAAGTATTTAACAAACTGCTGTCTTATGCATCACACTGCGCTGTTTTAGCCATTTTTACTTTTTGTGCTTGTTTCAGTTATAAAATTTAATTCTAACTTGTTTTGGAGATCCTGGGGTTTTAATCAGTCCATTAAAAACCTTGCAGGTCAAAAGAAGCATTACTATCATCACCTCCTTCACTGCTGATTGTCCTGCACTCCTGTGAGCGCTATCATTTAACAAACGCACAGGATAATGTGTCCCTCAAAGCCTGACCTTGAAAAGTCAGTATTGATTATTGTCACTGAGGCCTTGTCACACGTGTCAGATCTGGTTTGAAACTAATTGAAGCTTCAGTTGCTTCCATCAACGTACGATGGAAGCTGTGTTTGTTCTTTTCCTCAGAACTGTTTGCTCTTTGATTGGGAGCGCTGGTTTCAGCATAAATAAATACATTATTTATTCAATTGAGCTTTTTTTTTTTGTTAGACAGGTCAGGATCTAATATTTAGTCTTTCATGAGAATATTATTCAACAGAAAATCCATTACTTTAATCTTTCCTTATATTTCATGTTTAGATCAATCCTTGCTTTGACTTTGTTTGATTCAAAGCATCAGCTGACCGATGGAAACTGAAACTAAATGAAACCTAGCATTTATATTCAATTACGCTTAATAGAAAATACAAGACAGTATGCTGACAAAATGATAAGAGAATATAGAAATCAATATTTCATTTTCATGGCATTACCAGTGCAGTGAGTGAACATAAATTATTAACTGACTTTAGCAAATTGTATCTCTTTTCTTTTTGTTGCAAACAACAATTTAATGATGGCAACTGAACTTATAAAAACCTTTAAAGCAACTATTTTCCTCAGACTTAACTGGGACATAATTATAAATTCATTTAATTATTTTCTGATATTGTCATGCTTTTACCATTAAATTACATCTCAGAAAACACAATTCTGAAAACAAATTATAATGGAAATAAATGGCTTAATTGTTTTTTTTTTCCCTGAGTTAGGAAATTGCATTTAATTTGCTTCAGAAATTGTAATTATTATGAAAAATGTTGTGCAGAAACCGATTGTGCAGAAAGAGCTTAAAATGTTTTTTGTAACTGTGATTTGGATCATATCTTAATAACTAAAACACTATGTTCCAATCCTGTAATGTTATAATTTAGACTTGTGATGTATTAAAATTTAAAATAAGCATTACTTGATCCAACATGATGAAACTGCTTTTGCAAACTGTTACAGAAATGCAGGGGAGGCTTATTCAGAAATGCCACCAACATACGCCTTTGTCTTCAAATAATAGAAAGCCATGGAGGTCTAAATGGGATTTTTTTTTTAGCCTACATTATTACTCATTTATGCACAAAGTTGCTGCAGTACAAATCAAAACAACACTTGGTCTAATACTGCAGAAGCAAGTGAAACAGAAAATGAGTTTTTTGATGATGGGTTGATTTTCCCACAGGTGACAAACACTTCAGATGAACGTTTAATGTGAGCCGTAATTCCCAGCCTACCCTATTCCGATTGTATTTTTTATATATGTTTTATGTGCATTTTAAAAAATCCTGTTCCTCCTTTTCTCAGTTCCCATGGATGTAGTCAGCCCACCCACAACAAAAATTGCAAATTTGCTCATTTCCAGTTTAAGCATTCAGCAAAAAGGGCACAGAAAGAGCAAACTAATGGGCTCATGTTGTCTTTTTTCATGTTACTTATAATTTTACATCTTAAAAATCATCTGCATACAGTCCCTGTTTTACCCTGAAGGTAAAATATAAATGTAATCTGCAGATTATGCAGATACAAAAGGTTAAATAAATAACAATGTATATTAAACTACCTGCAGGAGGCAACCCTCCTAAGTGATTAAAGAAAATGATTTTGGAAAATTACTTTATTCATTACTTTAAATACATGTTAATAAAAAGTTTATGGAACCCAGCTGATGGTTTTGAGTTTTCCTCCATGCACCAAGTAAATTAAATTATAATGTAATTTAGAGTAAGATTAAGCATTATGTAATGTGTGTTTGAGCTGAGTTGTCTTGTGTATTACAACCAGTAATGAGAAGACTTTATGTACTCTACATGTACTGCAGACAATGAGTAAGCTAAAATTCATTCAAGTACTTTTCCTTCTGTATTATATTTTATAAGAAATATGCAAGATAAACTTTTCATATCCCCTAACATATCCGTGAATGTGATACAATCATCATGGACCAAAAACAAAACATCATGCAAGTTTTGATTGCAAAGATTTCCCTTCATTTTGTTTTTAAAATGCTGTGCCTGCTGGATACCAATCAACAAAAATGGCTGCTTTTTCTGAACAGAATCAAAATTAAACTCTGTGGAACAAAGACTCCTAAAGTCAGAGAAAACTATATTATTTCTAAAATAGTTTTCTGTTTTACAAATGAATCATGAAAAGTAAGCATTGGAAACTGTAGCATTACATTAGTCTTTCTTAACATTGTGTGCCTTTTGCCTTTTTGCAAGCTATGATACTGAAACAATAGTTTGACTGAAAGAGAGCGTGAAAGGCAAAAAGACAAAAAAAGAGGTTTGGAGGAGTAAAAAGAAAAATACAAAGCACAATGAGGGGGAAAGGGGGTCAAACAAGGAAGAAAAAAGAATCTGGCAGATAGAACGAAAAGGAATAAATGAAAGATGAAGTGTGGAAAATGGGGAAAGGGGGGCTGATGTGCTTCTTAAGCAGGTCATTCGATGCAGTGTGCCTTTAGAGGGTTTCTTTAAGCATGACTAACAGATTTCCTGAGTCCCGGCAAGTGTCATTCCTCTAAGCTATGGTGCAGAAAGCCACTGTCATCTAAAAAGACAAGACAAGGAGGCGAAGAAGAACACTGCCATTAAACTTCTTGGTTATCTTCTGTCACAGGAGGGAGGAGAAAACTTTACCTTCACTGAAGTGAATATCACTGGAACACAAAAACTTGTACTTCCTTTGTGTTTCTAAACTCCTTTTCTCAGGCTTATAAGCTAAAGCAACACAAATGGCTGTAAACTATGATTGGAAATGACCATCAACCTCATCATCGTCACTATCTCAGCAGTTATCAAAGTGCCCCACTGAAGCTGTTGAATCAATATATTTTCCTTCATGTCAGCTCGGGGGCTGCTGAGTCTATTTTTTGCCTCTGATGTGGGGTGTGAAGCCTAGTTTTCAGCATACTGGTGAGCACAGTCTCTTGATCCTCGTCATCCTCTTATTCAGCACCGAAGGGCACGGAGCTTTGTAATCCGACCCAGAAGCCCCTGGCAGTGTTTATGGTTGCCTCCAAGAGCCCCGCTGTTCTCAGTTCCCCCCCTGCCATGGCCAGCACTGCCTCGTACTTCACATGAAAATATACACACACTGTCTCACACTCAAACACAAGCCCTTCAGAGTGTTGAATGCCTCATTACACTCTCAATAAGACACATAACTAAAGGAGCAGCACAAAGATCTAGTTCAGACGGGGCAGTGTGTCGACTTTTTACATCACTTCATTGTAGTTAGAGGGAAACAGAACATCAGACAATAAGAAGACAGTATTAGAGTTTTCTTAAAAACTACTCTAGTGTTTAATGCATGTGGGGCAAGTTGTGGCTTCTTTGCAGTGAAGAGTCACCATCACAGCATCCTGTTATATACATACAAAACCAGTTTTTCTCAAACTGAATATGTGTGCAAACATTTCAGTTTGGGTACTCACATTTCCCAGTATCAATAACAGGGTCGGTCCATACGTAGTATAGAGAAATGCTAAGGGCACCGCCAATCCAGGAGATGGGTACAAAAAGTATTTTATAACTTTTTATTAGAGTATAGTTGATTTAGTCTGTAGAATTATCACTGGTTACTTAAATTTATAAAAAATAATGTCTTCCCAGCCTGCTTTGTTACTACGTTATGAGTTTATTGTTAAGTATTTTGATTAGGCAACCTGGTTTCTAAAGATAAATTATATCAAAGACAAAACTATTTAATTTGTAATGTGAACGTATATACGTGAATTGGCAGTGAGAAGGGGGCACCACCTGAAATCTTGCCTAGGGTGCCAAATTGGCTAGGGCCGGCCCTGGATACCAGGTACCAATACTGAGTACTTACTGAGTTAGAACGTTAACATTACAATGACTTTAAAAATACATCAGGTGGCTCTCCTTCCTTATCCTTATAGACCTATCTCTGCCTGTATCAAAACAAATATACAGCATGCTGTATACTGTTACAACATTTCAAATAAATAAAATTAACAAATATAACTTTTTTTTTAACTTGCATCATTTTTTTCAACATGGCAACACATAAATGTTTCACTCGAAATGTAAATTGCAACACATTCAGTGGAGTATTGATACCAATACTGGTATTCTTTCTCACTATCGGAGCATTTTGAACCAGAAAAGGACTTATAAAAACACTGGTAAAAAACTCAATTTTTGTACTCCAGCCCATACATGTATGGCATGTAATGGCACTTGTGCGCTCCTCTGTATTCTAATTAACATACCTTCTTCATTGTAGGACCCTGATCCAAGTTTAAGTACATCAACATCCCAACAGGTATTATTGGTGAAACACATACATATATATCATGCAACACTGCATTCGAAAGTATTAAGATATAATATTTGGGGCCTACAAGCTTTTAATCTTGATTATATAAAAGTTAAACAGCACAATGTATCTCACATTGACTTCAATCCACTCTTCATGCCAGATCGCCTCCCTAATGACAGCAACTATATAGAGGAAGCTCCCAGTCATGTTCAATTACACATTCCCATCTAAGCACACAAGTCTATTCTTGGGCTGTAATGTACAACGCAGACAGCAGCGGGACGAAGACTCATTCCTCCTCGGCTCGTCTCCGCTGCAATGTGTACGGTGAGTATTCATTATCTTATATCAAATTGCTCTATTTGTTTGGTTGGCATAATGAATCATCGGAGGGTAGACACAGCAAATAAAGGGACACTCACACTAATGGTTTCTCCAGTCGACTGGCAGGCGAGCCCACGATCTCTCCCAGTGTACAGAAGACCTGTCCCAGGAAGTCCTGCCATGGCGGAGGGGGGTTATAATGTGCGATAGAGAGAGATGTAGTAGGACGGGGGAATGCGGGGGGGGGGGGGGGGGG
>JAUBOC010000181.1:16183181-16201355 GCA_032275365.1 Anablepsoides cearensis | reverse complement strand
CCCCCAGTCACAAGGAGAGCCGGTGAGGAGTTAAGCATCATTATATGCCTTGTACAGTTATATAATATAACGTCTGCGGCAGACACGTACGTTAAAGTCGTTGGGCTTCCAGGGTGGAGAAGGAGGAAGAGGAAGAGAGAGAGAAAGACCAGGCAGCAGCAGTGACACAACAGAGCATATCATGGCACAAAAGACACACAACTCAAAAACCAGACTGCCATCACAGCACGAGAAAGAAGAGCAACAATGGATGTGTGACAAAGCAGAGAGGCAGAGAATGAACCGCAGATTCTCAGAGGAGGAGAATAGGAAAGTAAAGAAAGCGAATGAGAAGGAAAGTGATCAGTGCAGTTATCCAGAGCATGGAACACAATGCAAACACACGACGACAAGATATTTGGTGACTCAAATGTTGGTAGTATGCAAACCAAGTCTTTCAAATATATTGTTTGATGTTAGTATAGCATTTTCCTTATTAAAACTCTCTGCATAAAATCAGGAACCACACTCAGAAATAAATCTTCGTCCTCTTAGGACAAAGATTGCATTTTAAGTAAATCATTATTATAAAAAGTTGTATTTTCTGTTGAAAATCAACATGTAACACTACAAAGCAAACAAACAAATGTACTGAACAGCTTTGATAATGATGCGCGATGCTTCATTTCTCATCTTGTGGGAAAAAATAAGGTTAATAAGGGTAGATCTCGATGCAAATTAAGCTTATTTTGATTGCTTTGGGAGCCTAAAGTTACTCATCTTAAAGGGAAATGAATTTAAAGAGGAAAACAACAACATTTTGTCAGATGAAGCATATTTCACTCATTATCTCAAAATATATTTGCGAGTTTGGATGCTGCAAACTTTGGTTTGCATAGAACCTAAATATGTGAGACATGCGCTGTAAATTAAAAGTCAGAGAGTAAAGTTGAGCTCCTCTTCCACCACACATTAAAAAAAACAAGTTCTTCACTTACGTGTTTTGCCAGGTCTGGACTTTTAGAATCAATATCATACCTGGAAGTGTAAAGAAACCACTAAAGGTTAAGGTGTGGGCAACACAGCACAAAATGGTTCAGTATATTGTCTAAAGATTACTGCCTGCTAATAACACACTTCAGTCCCCACAGGGGGCTAATAGGAGCAACCAAAAAGATGAATGAATGGACTGTAATCCCACATTTATCAAGTGTATCATACTATAGTTTATTAGAGTAAATTGTGTTTTGTGCCAAGGGGGATATTTTAAAACAACCCATCATTGCAGAAAAAAAAAGTTTTGAGCATATGCTAGTCAAACTTTATGCAAAAGTAATTAAACCTGAGCACACCCGAGCTCCCACCTCTGCGATAAAACAGAGATGTAAATTAGGAACACTAATTGTAAGAGGATGCTCTCTCTCTCTCTCTGTTCTCATTCCAGTGTTGCATCATCAAAGCATGTCAAGTGAATTCATTAAGAGTTTAAAGATCCTAAGAGACATGAAGCTTAGTCCTCGATACATCCGCTGTGGCCACCAGAGACTTCATGCTTGAGGTGTTTTGCGGAAGTATTTCTCCTCTCCTACACGAAACGACCGAATGGCGAGAGTGAGTGATCCTGAGTCTGTTCAGGGAGACTTTGAAATGAAGCCGTACCTCTCGGACCCACTCATATTGTAGCCTTTTCAAAGGGGGGGGGGGAGCAGGACAAAAGAAGGACATGGGTCTTTGTGAGCTTCACAGAACTTCCTTTTAAACATTTGCTTGGCTTTGCAATGGGGAGATTAAGGATAAGGCTCAAAATGAAATATTTATAACGCTTATATCAATCTTCTCTAAATTAATGACTACTGAGACGTCGAACAAATAAATTATACCCCAGGAGAGCTGAGCTACTGACAAGAAGAAAAGAGGGGAAAAGGGTGACTTACAGAGAGCAAATGAGAGACAGGAAAAAGGAATAAAGGGATGAAGAGATATGAAAAAGGGGATATGGGAGATTTCTGAGAAAGAAAAATGTTAACCGTGTATGAAAAAGGAAAGAGCTGGAGGACTGAAAAAGAACTGCACATTTGAAACCCACACCTTGGTATGTGTCCTCAGAGAGGAGGATCAAACAGGAAAAAAAAAAAAACTCACACGTCAAAGCGCAGGTTCTGCTTCTCCTCAAAAAAGTAGTCCAGAATGTACTTCCTGACAAAGTCTGGGTTTAGTGTGTTGTCTATCACCTCTGTTCTCCCAAACTGGATCAGAACCAAAGGAAAGAGAAAAAAAGCAAAGAAAATATGTAAACACAGAGCTTTGAACCAACATATTATACAGTCTTCTTGCACCGTACATCAGTTCCCCCCACCCCCCACCCACCTCATCTCCCCACTGCTGTGTGAATTTATGGATTCTGATGAGTTCATATTTTATTAGGAGGAATCAGTGATTAAACATTTGCAGGTTTCTCCACTTTGTTCCAATTATTCTGAAGAATGAGCCCTGTTTCTAGGGGGGTAAAAAAGAAAACTCCACAAGTAGGTGTTCATATAAGACCCGAGTTTACGTAGACCCAATCAGATGCCTCGACAGATCAGAGCAACACTCAAATTATAGTGGACCTGATCCGTCATTCCTTTGTGCCATCTCTCCTAAAATCAGACCAGCCGCTTTGCACTCAGCTGCACCACAGTAAGACCTGGAGGTCATGACTTGTAAACGCCAACAGAACCACATCATCTGCAAAAAGCAAAGATGAGACCCTGAGGTTTCCAAACCACACTTTCCTCTCTGCAAATGTACTTTCAGATCCTGTCCATAAACATCACAAACAAGATCAGAGTCCAGGGCCAGTTCCGGGTCCAGCCTAGACCAGGAACCAGCTTGACCTGAAGCTGAGAATATGATTTCTACTATTAAACTTACTTCATGTAACTGCGATTAAAAATCTGTAATATTACATACCTGTAGTTAACTCTAGCTTCAGCAATATAAGATATTATTTTAGCAGCAGCAATACCATCATTGTTTTTAGATATAATTAGATTAAACCATGTAGCATGTTTTTTTTTTTTACCATTTTAATACCATAAAACCCTGGTGTTAGTGTTCAAAGTTAGTGTATTATCAACAAATAATAAAGTTAATTTCATAACGAGCTTTTTCAATCAGTAAATATTTACATTTTATACTTGTTTCTATTCAAAAAGAATAGAAAGTAAAGTGCAGACAATTAAAGCAAAATGTCAGAGCTGCAGAGCCAAGCCTTCAGCTGAGGATATGAGCTGACAAAAAAAACACAGATAATGTTTCCCCCAGCTCCAGCACGAGCACGAACATTTATTGTATCCAAAATTAATTTTTCAAAGTCTGGGAACTGATGTGGAGCTGCATAAATAAAACATTCCAAGTTAAAACGCCACCGTAAACTGCCACAGTGAATTAATAACAGCACTTTCAGGGCTTAAAAGGACAGAAAATAGCAGAATGTTGGGGGGTTTTATCCTGTGTGGGTAAAACTAAGAGCTAACGGAGGGATGGACAAGTTAACAATACAGCAGCAGAATACTTTCAACTGATGGACGCCTATGGTTATAAAAAAGACAATCTATAGGGCTGGATTAAGTTTGACAGTCAGCTTGTGGGTTTGTAGAAGCGCAACCTGCCATCAAAGATAGATTGTGTCTAAAACTATAAAAGATTAAATGCTGTGTGGCTCTACAGCTCTTCTTGCTCCTCTTGTCAGGAGGTGTAAGAGCTCTTCCCATCTAATGGCAAAGGAGGTGAAGTTTCCACTAAAGGAAACGGAGCCTATTTCAGTGACAGACACTGCATGTGACAGCAGGGAGGTGGGGTCTGGGGGGGGTTACAGTATATTCACTTTTGTCCTTATGGCAACAGCAGAAAAAAAATCAGCACTGATCAGCCATCCAAAGCAATGTGCACTCCTTCCCCTCTGATAAACGCATCAAGAAAAAATTGTGAGCAGGAGTGTCAAGAAATCAATCTTGGTAAAAAGATTACCGTCTATGAGTTTGAAGTGGAAAGGCCAGGCTTTGCTTGAATTCCTGCAGAGGGTAAATTTGTGTCAACTCCTCTGTAAGTGAAAGTGGTAGGCAGAGGGAACGCTGTCGCTAACTGGGGAAAAATTACAGAGGAGGCTGCAATTTAGGACTTAAATATCGTGCGCTAACAGAATAATGAGGTGCTACTGCCGCTTTATGTATTAAACTGAAATACCGTCATGGGGATACACAGAATTTGGAGCTAAAAAAAAAAAAAGTGCAAACACAAACTATCTGTGGCGTTTGCTAAGATACCCCTCGGCCGATGAGGAGTTTGATTGACTGGGAGCCAGAGTGGGAGTTAAGACCATAAAGGAGTAATAGGATTTCAGATGGCTTGATGGCACAGTGAAAGGTGCTTCAACCAGCCACATCCACACTCGGGACAGCCAACACACATTACCACACAGAGGGGTAAAAGAGGTGCTTAGCTTTATCAATGCTGCACAGCTTGACTCAGCTGCTTAGCCCACTGACATCTGCTCTGAAAACACAGGACCGTATCTCTTTCAGGGACAGACATCCGGCCCCAACCCACCGTTTCTGAGCTCGAGGTGGAGCACTGGGACCAGCGGTGACAGGTGTGGGAAGCCCCTTCTCCCCTTTTACGCCCATCTACATTTGCATCATAATCTGTCAGCTTTAACAGTACCTGCTAGCTATACTTTGCAGAATGGGCTTAAAAAGACAATTAAGACCAGAACTCAAGCATTAGCTGTTCTCCAGAAACATATTTAGGCTGTTTTCACACAACAGAATCACCACCATGGTTTAAATCGAGGTTCAATGCAACACCTACATCACACCCTGATTAACTCGCTGTGTGAAGTCTTTCCAGGTGCCTTTTTTTTGTCCTTTTTATTTTAACATTAAAAGGCCCTTCAGGGAAGGCAGATAATTTGCACCATTTTCTTAACAAAAAAAAAGAAAACATTTCAAACACATTTTTAGTCAACTGTGTTTTAGTTGTGGAACATCTTACAAACTACACACAAAAACATTAAAAGCAAATGTTTTTACTATAGCACTTTAGACAAGTTACAAAACAAACATTATTAATTTCTACTATAGGACAGTAATCCACAGTTATCACTGAATTTATTTAAGACATAAAAAAATTGCAGCAACTAATACGGTGCTTATACGGTGAAAAATGGGCGCTGCATGAGTGTTGTTCTAAAACACATTAAAATATACCTAAAATTACATTAAAATATACCGCAAAACCGTGGCTGTGGTCATGATTTATGAATTATAGTCCATTCAATTCATTTATTTATTTATTTATTTATTTATTTATTTGTTTATTTCTGCAATTTTATTTAACATTATTTAACATGTTTCTATTCATTTATAAAACAAATTAATGCACATGTCGGGTCATTTTTTTATCCTTAATTAGTTTGCTGTTCTTGAAGATATTGAGAAACTGCAGCCATCAGACTCACTATGATAAACTTATGTGTTTGTTAAAATTAAGGTCATGGCTCAGAGAGGGCCGTTTGTTTATATTTATCTGAAAAAATGGTATTCTTTGGATTTATAGACTCATGAATGATCATATTAATCAGACAACTGTTTCTGCAAGAGCTCTGTTGACTGAATTATGTCTGATATTGTTGTTTCATCTGAAATGTCTGCTGCTGTTTCACACACAGAATACATTTCCTTTGCAGGGTACACTCAAAAGAAATCTAAATGTTTGCGTTGGATTTACTTAAATAAATTATGTTCAACAGGTTCTACTCAATAGAATTGAGTAAATCCAAAGCAATTTTTTCACTTACTTTGTAAATGAATGTGAAGTAGTTGTGTTGGATTTACTCAATTCAATTGAGTTGATGCAAATGTGTAGTTTTTATTTTTTGAGTGATCAAAAAATAAAAACTACACATGCCGATGTGTAGGGTCACTGGTGCCCTCCATCGGCAGGAGGCGGGGACATCCGAACAACCATTCACATTCTCACTCACATACTGACAATTTAGAGATCCCAGTTAACCTAACGTGTGTTTTTGGTCTGTGGGAGGAATCTTCTGGAGTAAACCACCGGGTGCACAAAGACTTCACACAGAAAGGTCAACGGTCAGGATATGATCTTGCCCAATGTTTTTGCACGTTCTGCTTTTTGAGTTTGGCTGCATTCCTCCTGTGTCAAAAATTCTTTATTATTAAAAAAACTTTGCCAATAAACAGGTGCTGTCACGTTCTTAAAGCATTCTAATGCTTAATAATCACAACTTTGTGCGACTCAAAGGGTGAATTTTACTTGCAAATTTGTTTCATTAGACAATCTGAAAAGAAGCTTTTAAAATGCAACAAAACACTAAACCCAACTACTGCGAGAGTCGAGTTCCTCCACATTAGGGTGGTTGCATGTCAGCGTGAGCTTGTTTTGAAAGTGAAAGGCAGTAAAGAAATGTGTTCAGACAGCTGGAACAAAATTACTCCTGATCAGCCATCGAGAGTAAGATTTATCTAAGCGTAGTTCATCATGTTCAGCGTCTCAGAAGTGGAAACAAAGACCCCTCTGATGCGAGTAAAGAAATGTTTTCTCACCATCCCGTCTCTGCAAAGTTGTTAACAGCTGTGAGCTTCGCTTAGTGGGTGCAATTTCTGGAAACATTACAGCGCTTCATGTGATCAGGTAAGTGGAACAATACTGCTGATTTCCTGGGAGAAGTTGTGTTGTTTTGGTTGAAGCGCGGCGCAGATTGTGTTGCACCTTACAAGAGTAGCCGGCTCAAACACAGGCAGCAGCATCAGTCAACACCTTGCTTAGAAAAGCTGCTGCTGCTGTCTCCTTCTGTCAGTTCTGCTGTTAGGTTTAGTGCTTGGCCTCTGAAATACAGTTGGCAGGATCTACTTTGGTGAAAACCCAAAATTACAAATTACAAAAGTAAGAAGCTATTCTTTCTTGTTCCTGATGTGCAACCAGAGAAAAACATTAGTAGTACATTACGACTTTAACAAACCCAACAGTGCACCCACTTTTTGAGGGTAGGAGTTTTGTGCTAAGCTGATTTTGTGCAACTTTTGCTCAACTGATCATTGTGCTTTCCTGTTGAACAAAATAAAAAAAATCAAGCGTACAATACAATCAAGCACCAAGCGAAGCTCGAAATGTGTTTACTTCCTTCCAACACACCATCCTTCACTGATTTTTCTAGCAGCTTTTAATATGCAAACAATCTATGCAGGTAATTTAAAGACAAGTTTAATCAGATTCTCTCATGTTATACCACCGACAGAGCCGTTTGACTTTACGTGACCTCAAACCACGTAGAGCTACAGCAGCTGAGTGCAGCCGGTTCATTTCTGCAGCTCTCTGCACAAATTACATTAAAATATACCGCAAAACCGTGGCTGTGGTCATGATTTATGAATTATAGTCCATTCAATTCATTTATTTATTTATTTATTTGTTTATTTCTGCAATTTTCAATAGTTTGTAAAGCATCCTCATTTTAGAAGCCAGGATTTTCCCAACATTGGTTAAAACTGCAAACACCTTTTTGCAATGAGGTGTCTCTATTTAAAACTAAAAGGGAAGTCCAACAGGACAGCACTGGTCAATAAAATGATATGAGCATAAAACCAGAAGCCACATTTCATTCAGTGTCTCCAAAACAGCTGAAATTGTAATGTTGAGAGATTACATTTTAGCCTTCCAAAAAGCTAAAATAATAATGATAACAGAACTGGGCAAATATTTCAAGTTTCTCGGATTCCATCCACTCTGAGTTTATGTATGAACCATCTGCCCTACTGCAGATTTATTGGCCTCTTTGGTCTAATTAGGTCCCATTTCCAGCAGCCTGAGGGGAGTCTGGTGCAGAGCAAAATCTTTAAAGTTACGTGTAGCTGCCCCCCTAATCAGTCAGTCAGTCAAAGCTAACACAGTACTGACCGTCAGTGCTCACCGGGTCGATCAATTTGCTAATGATTGGCACACAGCATTTACCTTGAGAGAGCAGAGGGGATGACGGGGGGGGGTGTAAACAGAAAGCGGGCTGTCATGGAGACGAGCCGGACTGATTGAGTTGTGTTGACAGAGAAGAACGGCTGTGATCTCTTACCTCTCTCCACTGTTTGGACTCTGCACCCTGGGTGTATAACACGACCACTGAGAGGTGAGGCGATGGTGGACGGGAGGGAGGAGGGGGTCGGGGGGGGAGAAAAAGCATAAAATCATAAGAATAAACTGTCAAAGACGAGCAGCCTGAATCTCCAAATGGTGTTTGTTTTATTCCTTCGCTGCTGACATTTATCATCAATTATCCTGCCACGCCCTGACAGCATAATGAAGTGCCGAGCTTGATGATTAATGGTGAGTGACATCCGCATGCACAGAAACAAAGCTCTACAAAAGACAAAGAGCTCGAGGAGCACGAGACTCTCTAAAGCTCTGCAATCAAAACACAATTTCCTAATGGGTGGGATTCTCCTGATTTCTGTTTGATTTTGCGACTTTAAACAGCTGAAGCAGGTGAAGCTTACGTGACCTGTCATACTGCCTGAGATTCAGCTTCAGGCATGTACTAAACTGGGTGCGTGTGATATTTTCCCCCTGGCTTATTTACACAAATGGCTTATACATATAAAAAGAAAAATCTCCTCCCTTCTCTATTCAGCAGAGAATATAACACAAAAAATGCCTTTATGGCATTTTCCAATTTCTCAAACCAAAAGATTGCCATTTGTATTCAGGGGCTGGTGTTTATACCCTGCATACATTACGGTACTTTAGCTCACAGCAAGGAAAGGTTGTCACATTATTGTGCAAATGATATGCCGTTATTGGAGGAACACTTTGAAAGAGCAGAGTAAACTGAATTAAACTTAAACTCAGCAAAAGCTGAAAGCAAAGCAATGTAAAAGGTAGAAAAGGGTTTTCAAAGAATTGTACTTTTTGTAATATTAGAATCATAAATAATCATTAAACTGTAATAAAAATGAGTAAATTGAACTTACATGGGTCTGATTTGGAGAAAGTGTCCCTGTCCAAAAGATTCCTGTAAGAGAGAAGATAAAAAAAACTATTTAAAAAAAATCTCATTTTCATCAAATCATGTCCAACAAATCTATAAATGCAGCATACAAGTTTGGTTTTTACACAAATCTAACTGCTTCTCCTTACGAGTGGTTTCATCACAAAATGCCATGTTTGAAGAGCTAGAGAGTAAATTGCATGGTAATTCACAATCACACTTATTTCACATAAAACACACCGCCCTTGAGATTCAATTTCCAAGTGCGCAGAAAAATAAGCACATTAAAGGCCGGTGAAAGGACGCAGAGGACACAGGGAAATATGTGAATTATGTACAAAATCTATTTCCTTTACTTGTACTGAAGGACAGACAATTACACATATAGTTGTTGTAAATCTTATCAATCCAGTAGCTGTGTGGAATAATAATTAAACGATCATATACTAACTAAACTTTAGAAATAGCTAAAAGAAAGACTAATTAAAACATACAATCAAACTGGACACTTAATGGTTTTCTTTGAATGGCGTTGCTTAATGAAACGTTGGTATATTGAGTTCATTAAGTCTTAATTAGTTACTTAAAGTCAAATGTTTTAAGCTTGCTGGTTTATTGTGTCATTGTGATTACACAACAGCATTTCAACAATTTGCAGGAATTAATTATTTCAGTCAAGACAGGAGGTTGAATATTACACTAATTTGAGCCATTGTGTCATAAAAATAAAAAATAAAAAAAAGTTGTTTTGTAAGGCTGGAACAGAACACTGTATGTGTGAGAAGTCACTCAAATTGCTTAGAGGATTTTAATTAGAGCTGCAAGAATAATTGATCAAAAAGTAAATGAACAAGTATCTTGGTGATTACTTCAGTCAGTAACTGAAGTCATTTTTAAAGCAAAAGGCAGAAATAAAACAATATTCTAGCTGGAAATGCTTCAGGCTGCGCCAGAAGCTAACTGCTATTTGTGGTGATAAATAACCACAGAAATCTATGTAGATAACCATCTAATTAAATATTTATGACAATGAAAAGCTTTATTTTTTTGAAGTTTTTGCATAAATCTTTGTGATTTCAGTTGTTTAAAGACGGCAGCTATAGGAGTCAGAAAGAGTGAAAGTGTTATGTGTTGTCATCATACGTGCCCATAATCACAAAATGTGTGCTCCATTTATCCCCATGAGAGACACAAGCAGAGCAGTGGGAAGTTATTTTATCACCCAGGGCTTGCTCAAGGACACTCCAGCATGTGGTCATGGCAGGAAACTGAATCTGTAACTATCCTGTCCTAATACAGCTGTCCTACCACAACCACCCTGGAACGTAACTCTATTTCTCCAAACTGATTTAGTCATCAACAACAGGTACATTACCTCAGACCACGTGTCAAACTTGAGGTCCGTGGGCCAAATCAGGCCCTTGTTGACATTTTATCTGGTCTCAAATGTAATACTTTGAATGTGAAATAGTTTTATGGTTTCTCTTTTTGTCACGGTTTGAAAATTTACATAATCGTTGATTTAATTATTTTTTTGCATTCTTTTTATTTTTTTTTAATAATAGGACTTTTACTGAGTTTTTTCATATTTTTACTTTATTTGCTGGAATGTGATAAAATGTGTCTCTAAGATATAATGGATGAAAAAGTTCAAATTTACGTTCTAAATGCTAAATAAAAGTATTTGGAAAAGGTCATTTATACTCCTGGTCACCACCTGCTCACCCTGCTGGTACAGGAACATTACACCAACTGACTCAAAAACAGTTTCTTCCCATGGGCCATCCAGACTCTGGACACCAGCCAAACACACTATACCAGGAGTATATAACCAGTCTGCCTTTACACTAAGTTTACTCTCTAAAAAACAGATACAAGCATAGAACTAAACAATCTACTTTAAGGAATTATACATTACTTTTACCTAAAACTAATACATTAAAAAAGCCTGTATTATATAGAGGTGTTTCTATATGGAATAAACTGCTTTCATATATTATACTAATTCATAAGGATGATTCTTTTAAAAGACAGCTGAAAGTGGCAATTCTTCAGAAAATAATAAATTAGCTTGCATTTGGTATTTATATTTGTACTAACATTTATATAATTTGCTTACATTGTACAGGAAAGAAGAGAATTAACACAAATATGAAGTTTTGTTCCTTCTTTTCTTCTATTACTATTATCATTATTGATAATGTTTATTGTTATCTTATTATCATCATAATCATTAGTTGTTGTTTTTTTTTTGTTTGTTTTTTCCTCTCTCGGTGGTCATTTAAGATTGTCATCATTATTATTTTTTATTATTATTAATATGAATTCATAGATTTTCTTTTGTTATGAGAGTTAGTGTAATCCTTTTGTCTGTGTAGTATAGTTTGTTTGTTTGCTCATTGGCACAGTATGTTGAACAGGGACATAATATGGTTTTAATTGCAAATTTTGTTATTTAGTGCATCTGTAAGTAAAACACTTCATAAATTGAGATAAGGGGTAGGATTAAATTAGTGTTAACTTCTTCCTACTTCCTTTCAAACAGAAAAGTAGGGGTAATTAGTTTTTTGGTTATGTATGCACATGTTTTATTTGTCATACTGATTGCCCGTTTTTTTTTTCTTTCATTTTTGTTTGTCTTTTTTTAAATCTGTTTGAAATAAAATTTTAAATAAAAAATGAAAATAAAAAATATATATAATTGATTGTTTTACCATTTTATTGTTATGTCATGATGTTATTGTTAATATTTTTTGTGGAACCCATAGAATAGTTATTGCTGAGGTAATAACTAATGAGGATGATTAATAAACTAAACAGCTACTTTATTATTGTTTTTTGTTTTTTTTTGTCACTGGTTTTTCAGGACTGATGTTCCTTGTGCATAAAAGCTGTAATTCATGCGTGTATAGGTTGTTATGGGTATTTTTACCTCATTGTGTAAATGTACTGTAAAGAGTATTCTATGCTATAAGAATAAGTTGTTTTGTAACAGTTTTTTTTAACTAAAATTGACATAAACGGGCACTCGGCTTGGACCAAGTTTTGGGTCTTGGCCCACTTGTGTAGCTGAGTTTGACGTTCTTGTTCCAGACAGAAGGTCTTGCTGAAGCTTTCAGAGATTCCTCCATTATATCAAACCCACAGACATGTATTGTTCCTGGTATGAGATTATGAGCAATAACCTGCAGGTATAGAGGTTAAAAAATACTTTTCCCTTTAGAAGCCAACAGGATTTTAATACATATGAATGAGCGTTCAGGGCTGAATCCAAGCAATAATATATCACTCGTGAACATGTAATTTAACGTTCCTGGACATAAAACCTTCTGTCTCAGCGTTTCAAGGGGAGAAGACAGATGCAGCCTCGGTGAGCATTAGCCTTGGGCTGACCTGACAACAGTTGGAAAATTGTCAGAGCAATTACGTTGGAGATAACATAACCATTTGTGACTAAACGTCTCTTTGTAGCCACCGGTTACTGTCTGGCGTCCATTAGCTTTAAACAATTAGCTTGCCCATCTCCTTATTCTATCTCCCGAAGCAAAAAAAAAAAAAACGGATCACTTGGAGGGAAGAATAGCTGGAAAACATGACAATCTGTCACCCGTTTGACATACTTAATTCACAACACTCAATTTGTTGGGCCTCAATTAGTTCCTACAGAACATTTTTATTCCAGGAAGAAGTTATAACCAAGCCAAAATACGAGGAAATGCAAATGAATCTCCTGTCTCATTGTGCACATGGTCGGAGTACATGTATCTGTGCCAAACGATGCGTATAAACATCTCCAATAGTCCATCTGTTTTAACTAAAGTAACACTACGTTACAAAAGTTAACAGGTTTTTTTCCCTCTACTATCCCCAGAAGAAAAGGATAAGATCATTATCCTGAAAGTTACAGAGGAAGTTTGTTGATGAAGATGAAGTTCACCGAAAGTAGGACAAACATAATTAGATCCAGGAACTTTTCATTTCCACCACATTTCATGCATTAGACTGTTTCAGACCATGCCACTCCACTCATCACCAGGACCACCTTATTTCAAGTGTAACAAATAACAATGACCTACATTTTATCATTATTGTTGTTTTTTTTTATTGCACAGGCTCAAGTAAAACTCTAAAAGCATTGTTCCATTCTCTTGGTCATTTAATTATTTTCCTAACTTATCTGGAGTACATAATTAGTTACAAACCAAACAAACTTACGTACAATTAGGGAGCTACTTAGAGAATAAAAGAATGAAGAAAAATATGTCTAATGCTGTTTTTAATCAGTCTAATCATCCTTAAGTGCTTTTAACCCTGAAGGCAATTGGAGTTGCTTATTTGGTTCTTGCAGACATTTTGCTTCTCATTGAAAGGGCTTGTTTAGCTCTAACCAGCTGTTATAGGGACGCTTTTTCTTACTGAAAGTAAAACAATAAATAGAACAGGGCAATTTATATTAAAAAATCTACAGGTGCCAAAATCTGTAAACTTATACTGACCTTTAGATGTGCCAAAAATCACCAAAATAAGGATGGATACAGAAGCAGAATCGGTTTTATGGGCTTATTTATTCCAACATGTGTTGTACTTATTTTACAGCCAGAGTCTGTTCCCTTGGGTTGTGGGGCTAAAAGTTCTGCCTACTCCCTTACACATAGACATGAAATACTGGATTACAGATAAATGTATTACAAACATAATTTTTGAGAATTTAAGAGCTACATGTTGTTAAGAAATGTTGATTGTCAAATTATCTTAGCAAAAATAAATAAATGTTTTCACTCAATCAATTGTCATTTATTGTTTAAATACCAGAAACAGACTTTTCACTGACATTTCCATTTTAATGATCTCTGGATTTACTGAATTAAAGGGACTCTATAAAAAAGCATCTGGCTGTGTCACAGAAGGAAAAGACTTTGTGTTACATTAGAGATAATGGAAAAGGGCTGGGAGCAAAAAGTGGAGGATGGTTTGCATTTTGAGGTCTTTTCTAGCACTTTACTTCCTGTCCGGCCCATGGGCCTTCTCCCCTTTGACTGAGGACAAATCTTTGTGTTTCCACTCATGCTTCACAGGGTCAGTGGGTCTACTTTTTGTCTTATGCACCCTTAAGCAGTTCTAATGGGTCAAAAGCTCAGGAAGTTGGCCAACCATGTAGAGAAATGTCATGATTGCAATGGAAAATTTACAGTTTTCCTCAGAGGAATCTCTTGCCATTTAAAAATATGTACTGTATGTATTGTTCAGGGGATGTTTTGAAAAACTCCATCCACACAATGAAAGCACATAAATCAAAACAGAGCCTGATGAAATCAGCGTAGGACCACGTTGTGTAACTGAAAATGACCTCTTCCTGTTCTGTATTAATCCCTGGCTGGTGACACATCATGATAAAAATTAATGCCTCTTTAATCTGTATTTTAAAACACTCCCCTCTATTACATTCAAAGCACATTCTGGCCCCACTATTAGCGAGACACCCATGACTTTCACTATGATGACACCAGGTGTCTTTTGCTTCTTCTCCATCTGTTAAATTATTCAGTTTCAACCAGGGATCTCTACTGGTTGGTGATACCTGCAGCAAAGCACTCCCTGGGCAGCCATCTCACAGGCAGTGACAGGATCTCGGTCATAAAGCGGCTGTTCTGCTCGTATAATAAATGAGAATTCACATACACTCAGACTTTGGGTTTCAAACTGGCATTTTGGTGTATAACTAATGTCTGACTCGGGAATAATATTACTGCTAATTGCGTACACTGGGTTTGAGAGAGAAAGCCTTTTTTGTGCAAAGAGTTGAGGGAACCCGTTTACTCATTCTGAATGGGTGTTTTAATCCTGAAACAGTGTTCTGCAATGTCTTTTCTCAGTATCAGAACACAATCTCAACAAGCTTAAGATGTAAGTAACCTTGAAGACACATACTGTCTATGTACTATAGGCTGGTGACACAATTAAGACATCAAGGTCTTGATATTTTTACCCAAGGGCAGCAGGAGGGTTAGACCTCAAGAAACCAAATCAGGCTCAGAAAATCGTATTTATGCTCATCCAGACTTTGGTTTTAAAATGACAGCAAAGCATCTTTAAACTAGAGAATTTGTATTTCCTCTGAAAATGCAGTGTGAATGCAAGATTTTTGCTGAATAACTACCAAAGCCGAAATTAGCCTAAAAATAGGATAAAAAGTTGAAATAGTTCAAATTAGCATAAAAAAAAAAACTAAAAGAGCAAAAATTTGCTGAATTAAGTAGTAGGAGGCGGAATTTACTGGAAAAAAGCTCAAAATAGTTAAAAAGTAGCTAAAAACAAAAAAAACTGCTGCAATTAGCAGAAAGCAGCTCAAAGAAGCCCAAAAAGATGAAACAAGTGGAAAAATAGAAAGAAAATTGTCATAGCTAATAAAGAACAAAAAAGCTAAAACCAGCCAAACAGAAGTCGAAGGAAACTGAAATTAGTACAAAGGAGTTAAAAATGCAGAACCCATACAAAAAGGTTCAATGTAAAATAAAAGATTTTTAGTTTCAAGGGTTTTGAGGCTATTGAAGACAGCTGCATTCATTTTCAATTAGAAAATAAAATGGCAGAAAAAGCTAAATTTTTCAAAAGATTGCTAAAGTACCAAAAGTCATAGTCAGAATGTGTCAAAGAAGCTGAACATTTTGATATATAAAATTGTTGAAATAGCATAAAAAATGTGGAACAAGATAAGTGCCAAAAGACATATGACAGAAAAATGGATCTCATTAGTGAGTGTGCTTGATAAGCATTCTCACAATTAAAATAGCATGAAGTACCATCATCTGCTGTCATGCAGGCAAACGTTTTCATCAAAGAGCTTGTTTGATCTTTTAGGGCCTGGAGTATGTGTTGGAGATGACTCTTAGCTACTACCACATGAAATTTAAATTTAAAGTCTCTCAATTTTTCTGAGTTATAGGCATTTTTCTGTTTGGAATATTGATTAAATATTGTCTTAAATCAAACTGACTTCAAAGATTAATCAGTTGCTTTGTCCAGAAGCAAAAGACAAAAGAAAAAAATGTCAATTCAGAATAAAATGATACTGTTAAACAGACTGTAAGGCTCACACAAACTGTCAAATTCCCTTGGTTGAATGAATGTAAAACTCCACTTTCTAATAAAATTGCTCTTGATTTCTCTTTGCCTAATTTTTAGGAAATAAAACATGATCAGCAATTTGTTAAAGCAATTTATTAACACTGATCGAACTTATTGATTTAAAAGTTATTTAGTGCTTTTGTTTATTCAGCTGCCTGTGCTTGCTGCATAATAAGAAAAATCAATAAGAACATTTGTAGTAAAACATTTTTATAAACTCCTTATTCAAGACCGATTGCCTGTTACCAGTTTATTTGTTGTTGCCGATGTTGTTGCAAAACCATTTTGTGTTTATGTTTATTTATTTGGGGCCAGGTTCACGAATATTAATCGCACAGGAGAACCTATGTGCTGCACCAGATTTAGCCACTGGCTAATCTCCATCTGTAGTCCCTGAGGCAGGTAAACCCAGAATCCAAACAGAAGACAAAACACAGATGCAGAGTTAAAACAGAGTTTTACATCATTTTTACACAAAAACTCATTCAGTTCTTTAAATATTCTAATCACGTTTTGTTTCTTACTTTTTGTTTACTTTTTCTTGGGAAGTACACAACTGCAGTGAAAATCAATATCAGCAATGTCAATCTGTGAAATTAGATAAAGCTGAACTCAAAAGTGGTGCATTAATACAATATTCCTTTTACAATTTAGGAAGCGAGTGTTTGTTAATTCCCAGCTGTTAGAGTAAAACATATATATTTATTCTGACTTGTACACACATTTTGCTCTACACAGACAGAAGTCTCCCCTTTAGCTACTCAACAACACGTCTACTCCAATGCATCAAACTCAGCTCCTATCTGACTATGAGAAGCTTGTTTTGCCCCTCAGCTAAAAGTGTCAACAAGTGAAGGACCTTCAACATATGCAACAGAGTGTTAAAACTGCAGTAAGCAGCGGGCTGACACACTTTGTGCAAAATCTTCCAGCAGCTCCAGAATTGTAATCCTTCATCATACCCAGACGACCTTTCTGATTTTTGTCACAATAAAGCTTGACGATTGAGTAACAGTTACTTTGATTTCCTTTTTTTTTATTCTACTATTTCATTCTTTCTGCTAATCAAAATACAAATAAGAGCATGTGTGTACACAGTTATGCAATTTATGGTGGTTTTTCACAGGTTTCCACCTGTGATGTCCCATATGAGAACATATATTAATAACGTTAACACCACCAGAAACCAAGCGTCTGAGATCCAAACTCATTTTCACTGTGTCACAGGTGCGTGTATAATTATCCGCTCCATCAGCCTGTGAGCGTCGCTTGTTTCAATGGTAACATCCCCAAAATTAGAAATAAAGAAATCATATTCCTGTTGGCACTCCTGCGCCGCGCAGCCCCCGATCCCCCAAACTGCACAAGGCGCCCGATTGACAAACACGAGACAGAGAGCTGAGAGCTGAGAGCTGAGAGCTCGCCCCAGGTCAGACTGCAAATTAAAATTTCTCTCTTTTCCTGAGAGGTCTTTTATTAATAATTTATGCTCCTTACACAATGCAAACTAGTTCAACTCAAACTTGTTGTGCGTCAAGGGACAAAACAAAAGAATTTTCAGTTAGAAAAAAGAAAATCAGGTTGCATGGTTTCACAGAACTGAATCAGAGCAACAGCTTGTAGATTTAACACAAAAACAGCAGAGTTACTCTAAATAAGCACATAAACAGATCTTATATTCATATTGTGTGCTCAAAAAAGGATCATGTTTTGCTTCCAGAAAGGCAGACATCCTTGTACTCTTTTCAAGTGGTTTTGATCAATAATTCTGCAGGCTTTTTGAAGGTTTTTCAAAGCTTTTCTTCATATTTACCTGCTTTTCCCCTCATTCTCAGTCCACTACTATTTATTGATGGATTTTGTTGCTGTTGTTTGTTTGTTTGTTTAAGCTACTATAACCTCTGAAACATATGCATAAAAAGCTCCTAAAGTCATGACTTGAACCAATGTTAGAATAGAATAGAATAGAATAGAATAGAATAGAATAGAAATAGAAATAGCCTTTATTGTCCCGCTGAGGGGAAATT
>JAUBOC010000181.1:16130846-16140860 GCA_032275365.1 Anablepsoides cearensis | reverse complement strand
AGTAAATCAGTCTCAAAACAAGATCAAATAGATTTTTTTGGCTGGATATAAGGTTTTAAAACTTGGTTAGATGGACAATTTTTGCAGTGCATCACTGAAAGATATTTCCGACACTCCAGATAAAAAAAGAAACTTTGCATTCAGAGAAGCAAAGAAAAATGTCTGATGCCTCAGATACAATTCTTGGAAGGCGTCAGTGTTTGTATAATTACGCTCACTGCCAGAAGGAGAAAAGATTCTCACTGCAAGTCAGGATTGACTGCTCAAAGCAAAATTAACTCAACTAATCTGTCGTAATTAAACACTATTTATCTTGTATTTATACCATTTATTATGTAATAAAATGATGCATATGAAAACAAGTCAAAGCAATACAACTGAACAATACAATCTGTTTTGAATCAACAGTCAGCAAGCCTATATATTATAAGCTAAGCAGTTACACGTCTAATAAAATGAAGTCTTGTGATTTAAAGTGACTGAAGGAGTAAACTGTTCCTATAAGACTAACACTGCTTCCTTGAAAACCCTTCGCCGTCATGTTGCGTGTCAAGATTGCCTCACAGTTTATGTGTTCAATTATATCAACCTGCTCTGCCCCGACTGGTTTCTACCCTTCGCAGCGCCTGGAGGCTACGTGGCTCACGCTATTGTAACAAGTGAGTCACCGGCTTTAAAAAGGTGAGACCAAGTGGATTGTGTTACCTGTCTAATGATGCTCTTCACGCAGGGCAGCGGCAGCCCCTGGTAATTGGACTTTATTATCCATTTTAATAAGTGATGCCCCAACACCTCAAACACCATGCAGACATCTGAAGATCAGCAGTTAAGTTCATAACCTGCTTGGAAGAAAATTAAATTGAGAACTCAATTGAGGAAACAACTTAGGAAACCTCAGGTCATTCAGCGACATGGAGGTGGTGTATTAGTTCTACTGTAGAGAGAGACTCTCATATTACAGAAGAGCTATCCCTATTATTTGTGGGATCTTACTCAGCCAAAGTGTTGCGATGGAGCTGAGGTCTGTTTAGATCACACAAGTTTCCATTTACTACACCGACCGCCTGATGTTTTCCTACACTTAACAGAGAATATATTCTACTCTTTCCTTTAGATTGTCACTTTTAAGAGATGAAAGTTTTGTTGCTCAGTTGGGAGGCAGTTTAAGTTAAAATCTTAAGCAAAAAAAAAAAAAAAAATGCAGGAAGTTTTTCTGGTATTTATTTGCTAAGGATACGAGTTCCGTTGACACCGGAGATCTTGAAGTCGTCTAGCAGCTGAACCACCATCTCACGGTTGGGGTCATTTGTGTCAGAGTTTCTTACCTGAACACAAAGCAACGTCACAAGGAAGTAAACAAAATAAAAATAATTTATATTTCGTCCAGGGGGGCTTTACACAAGAACTAATCTGACAAACATGAAATCATGCAAACTGCAAGACGTAATATGAATATTTCTTTTTTATTCACTTTAAATGTTTTTGTTTTAAAAGACGCTACTCAAATTTTAATTGAATTAATCATACAGAACCAGGATTTTTTATGCTTCTTCAACTCTTTTCTTTACAAATTAATGTAGCTCACTAATGTCCCTAGTACAGACGGTATATGTTGCACACTTCTTGTACTTCTTAATTAAAGTAATTGGCTCTGCCTCCCTTAAAAAAGATCTGTGATCTCAGTAGGTTTAGCCTGGTTAAATAAAGGTTAATGAAATGAATAATTTTATTTTAATATCTATAAGATAACTACTTACAGATTTCAGCAGTTTTATCTCATCCACTGCTGTCTCTGTGTAGTGTTCTGCACTCTTCACCACTTTCATTGCAACAAACCTCTTAACTCTGCAACAACAAAGTCACGTTTGCCAACAGGAAGCAACAAACAAGATTATATCACAAACAGAAAATGTGAAAGCTGCGATCACACAAGTTGTGCAATAAAAGGCCTGAAGGAAATAACGCAGTTAAAATTGTGTCGCCACGTTTTTCACGTACTGGATGTCCCAGGCCAGCCACACGGTTGAGAAGTGACCCCAGCCCAGTTTACGGATTACATGGTATTTCCCGTTGTAAAGATCTCCAACTTTTACATGGTGGTAGCCACCTAGAAGACAAGAAAATATGCACAGTAATAATTTTTTATATTTTAACTCAGACAGCACTTTAATAAGATTAAATAAATGTCACGCAAGCAATTTTACACTTCAACTTCTCAAAATCAGATGAACTAGAATAACTTTGTTTTGAAAATGTTTTCCCTAAAAATATAATAACAACAATACAAAATACAACATAAAATAAACTAAACTAGTAGAACTGGCTAAGAAATTAAAGTGAGAAATAATGCAATTGTTCCATAAATATATAAATGTAATCCTGAGTACATGTGAGTGTAAGACTCACCTTTGCAGTAGTCATTGGGGTCCTCCTGCTCCTCATCATCAGAGCCGAGAATCTCCTCAGGTTCCTCTGGTTCCTGAGGTGAGGTTTCTTGTTGAGGTTGTGGTCGAGAGCGAACATTGGCTGGTTGTCTGCTGGGCAAACGGGACAGCTTTCATTAAAAACAGAGTCCTTTTAATAAAATTTACAGCTCCACCATTTTTTTTTCTAATTTTTCTTTATTCTTTAAACTCTTTTGGAGGCTGCTCTCTTCTGTAGGGTTGCCACAGTGAGGAAGTCACACAAAGGATTTTGCAATCATTTTACTCTAGATGTCCTTCCTGATTCAACCTAGGCTCAAACCCACAGCCTTAGCTTTACGTAGCACTGACCACTAAACTAAAGCAGTCTATTTAATTACACATTTAGTGCATTATTTAACAAATTGCACAAAATTGCACCCGAGAATTAAAGTTTTAAAATGTCAAAATGTACTACAACCAATAATTACCATGAGCTAAGTCTCAATATTGATTAAATTGGTGCAAATTTAGACCCACAAAGACAGTTTTACAGACTGATCCAATCACAAAAAAAACTAATAAAATAATAAAAATAAAATCTAGAATCAAACCAACAGAAAAGTAAAAGGTAGCAGCAGCATTTACAGATATACAGACCAGAAATCAGTTCTGTGTTCTGGTCACCGTTTGTTCATTTGGATCATGTTCCATGGAAATAAACTGAGTTTCTGCACTGCTGCTAAAGGTGTCTGGTTTGACGTCAATATGAGCAAAAGATGGCTTCAGGAGAATCTCTAAAGGTTGGAATCTGAGCTCTACAATTTATTTTAATGAGTTAAACTTGAAAAGAACATTAAACTGATTTTACTAGCAGATTAAAAAAAACATTACGAGATTATTCTTTTAATTTAGCAACACAACTATGGTATTTAAAATGAAAAACCATACTCTGCTCCGCTTCTTATTTAAATGAAAAATAAACTATGCAAAATTCTCAAAAAATTTTAATTAGATATTTCTTTAACTTGCATATGAATCCTTCAGTAAATCGACTGCATTTAACCATGTATAAGCTGAACTTCGTTAATGCTTCATGTAAACACGCATACAACAGCACCAATGTTGATGAAATAATTTCCTCAGAGATAAAAGTATCCATTCATTTATTCCTACATTTATTATGACAATGCCACATACAGCAATTAAAGCCCATCGTGTCAATTTTCTTTTATAAGACTAATTAAAATGAGAGAAGCTTTAATACACCAGCTGTAAGAAAAAGAGCTGAAATAATCAGTTTTCATTCTTAATTTTACTGACTTTTCAGCCTTCAAGAAAAATCTCACTGGCATCTTTACTCATCAGAAATTAACATCACAGTAAATGTTTCCATCAGTTGAAGAAAAATCAAATTTTCATCAAATCTCAGAAAAGTAACACAAAATTTATTGTAGCAGGTTTTCCTCCTAACCTTTTTTTTTTTTTGAAGAAAAAATATCTTATCAGCTAACAGTTATGGTGACTCATGTTAGGCATAGCAGCAGAGGATGGAATTAGAAATAAATAAAAATATATATAAACTGAAATTTAATCAGATTACAAGCCACAGGCAGAGATTAAATGGTTTTGCAGCAACGGTACTTGGAGTAAGACATTTTAGTTGATCACACACTGTACACGCACTGATACTGTTGTAAACTGATCAGTTCTTTTGAATGGGGGAACAATAAATATCAGCACAGACATGAACAAAACAACTGGACAATTATGATTATCAGAATTCTGTGAAAAAAATAATTGCAAACATTTTTTGTCGCACAGAGGAATGACCTGTTAAGCAGATTGTGCGATTGTGGAATTAAAATGTGAAAGAACATATATATTTGCATCATCCACAGAGTAAAAAAACATTCTCTTTTACAAGAGCAGTGTCGGAAGGGAACAACAAAACAGACGAAAGTGTGCAGGCTACTGTGTGTGTGTTTTTATACAACAAATTTCAAAATGCTTCCAGGGAAAAGAAATTCAGTTTTACTGTTTACATTTATGAAAAGAATCAGGAGTGTGTGTTTTTTTTTAATTACTGTTGTAAACGGACAAACAATATCTCAGCTGTGATGAAGTCATCTGCCCTCAGGCTGATTCAAAGGAAAATAAAAAATACAGGAGTGGAGGAATATCATGTTTGGTCAGTCTAAACACAAACTGATCAAATACAAAGTTTTATTCCAGCCTTTAAGAAAAATCTTAAGTGTTTTTCCTTGGAATGTATTATCAATACATACAATATAAATTAGCAAAATAGTATTTTATAGTTCACAGGTGAATGGAATCTTAAAGGCTGGGGGTAGAGGATGGTCTTCACAACTATAAAAAGCTGTTTGAACCTCCAGGTTATACTAAATACTTTACATTTCCCATTCAGCCATACACACACTCATTCCGTGCTTTCTAATATACATTTTAGACACAAAAAAAAACACCTTAAAATCTAAATTTATTTTTTACGTCCTCATAATTAGAATGCCATATGGATGAGTCATGGGAACATCACGGTCAGCCAGGTTGTGACTACTTTTCAAAATGCCGTTTTCCTTGAAACACCATGCTTCAGCGGGCTGATGTGGGCTTCTTGATTCTCTGGTTTTAAATATAGCACAGGCTGTTATATAACACACTGGAGGATGTCACTGGTGCAGCCATGATTAGTAGATTATTAGGTACACCAAAACAATCAGTTCTAGAGATCAATGGCTTAGCTATTCATGTAAAACTTTCCTTATTATACTGGAATAATTTCAAACTAGTATTAGATAGAAGATAACTGATTTATCAGTGTCAAAACCTTACACCTATCACAATTCCCCTTCAATGATAACTTGTTACCTAAACACCTGCACATTTTGGAAGCCCACCTAGTGTGATCAAATGAGTCTTTTAGATACGTCAATCTGTCTTTTGAAATGTTCAACTTTGGATCATGCACATGCATGCAGTGTTGATGCTCTTGTCACTTGCAACAAGCAAACATAATAAACTTAACGTACCTACTCCCTTTAACTCCACACAGCAAGCTTCCTGCACAGCTAAAGAAGACTAAAAGAGCCCATACTACTCACTTTTTGTTGGTCTTTTTTGCCTTCGCCCTCTTCTTCCTGGCCTGGAGTGCCAGAACTGGAAAAAATAAATAAAACCAAAGACAAATTGTGTTACCATTGTTTGGATGTCTTTTATTCTACAACAGACACTTTGCATGGATGAAGACGACTTATTTAAATCCTATTTATAATTTAATTCACAGACATTAAACCAGATCATTATGAGCTGAACTGTCTTTGTAGTTACCAGTATTTAAATGTACAGCTTTTGAGGGTTCCCCTCTGTCTGAACCCCATTAACATCACTAAGCTACACACCTAGGCAACCGCTCCTCTACAACACACCAGTATGACATGTAGTAATCTCAGTTACCGTACTATATATACACACGCAAACTACACAGTCGGTGCTTTAAGTTTAAAATAGAAAGAGCTAGAAAGCTGAACGTATTGCGTTAATCCTGACACTCGGGCTAAAGCTAATGTCTTACAGACCTAGCATAGCTCGTTTCAGCGCAGTGCGTGACATTAAACGCCGAATAAATCTATACACCCCAATACCTGCAGCTGGGCTAAGCGTTACACATGCGACAGCGAGGGGACATCAGCTACACATAAGCAAACATTGCTCAGTCTGCTGGGTGTCGCATACAGATTTACCTTTCCTCTCCATGTTGGCTGGACTCGTAGCCTAGCTGTTAGCTACTCCAGTGATCGAATGTTCCACGCATGCGCATTAGGTTGCTGTGCCAGACGAGCTTCCATCTGTGACGTTTGCGTCCGAGCATCAAACCATTTTTAAAGTACCTTTCTCCAACAATTAAGCTGCAGAAAACAAAAACTGCCCACTAAATATTTAGTATAAAGCCACAGAAAGGTAACTAATATACCACACTGTGCAAAAGCCTAGATGTTGTCTAATTTTCACATTTTCTTTTAAGGAGTCATGTATGATTACTGCTGTTTTTACTGACTGCTTTTTTTTGACAGCCTAATCAATTTATCATAAAATTATCAATATTTACAATTAAATAAATAAAAAACAGTAAGGTGTTTAAAAATCAGGCAATACAGCACGTTTCTCTTAAAAATATGTCTTTATTAAGTTAAAAGGACTGAAAATTGCAGTTAACTTGCATGAGCAAAAATAGCTTAAGAGGTCTTGTAGCTGTCGCTCATCGATGTCACATTCAAACAGTATAAATAAATACAAATCCCTCTTTTACAGTTAAACGGTTTGACATTTAATGATAATAGCAAAACATTTCTGTAAACCAACAGCACACAAGTGGAGGAATCCAATATTGATTGTTTCCTAACCAAGAATCCCTGGTTTAAAAAAAAACAAACAAAAAAAGGCACAAATGTGTGAATATTTCCCTTTTACCCCAGGTCAACTTTAACATGTAGTATCAGAATTTGCCATGTAAGCGTTTACAATTTAAAAGTAGATTTGTTAAATTCAGTTGAGGGGCTCTAAGACAGTGACAACAAAACATGCTTTAAATTTGTCAAACAGCTAAAAAGCATAAAATTCACTACCATCTTGTATAGAACAACTTCCTTTCTTTAAATGCAAGAAAACAAGATTTAAAAAAAATTAAAACAAATTTAAAAAGAGTGATTCAAAGCTGTATATGACAACCCAGTAGATTAGCATATTCGTGGACAAAAAGCTTTTTGATAAATTACTGAACAAGTAATAAAAAAATAAAAATACAAGACACACACACACACAAAACAGCACAACTATAGGTCCAGGTGTTTCAGCATCACACCATCACAGTCACGAGTCAAATTCTACTGTTTAAAAATCTGAAAAATATAAAAAAAATCATTCAGGTAACCGCAAAAATGGACATTTTCCAGCAACAGACCATCATCACAGTGGTTTATATATAAAAAAAAGCTGGTCATGTTTTTGTTTTTCCTGTGTTGGAAATGATGTCCTTACAGCTAATGAGTGACTATGTTTCTGTAATAAAGACAGTGTTTGCAAGGCAGTATGGTGGGAGCTAATGCACATAGTAAAAGGCCTTGGTTGAAGTAGTCGATTCATCTCAATCTTCTTCACCTTCAGCGGTGAGGAGCGGCTCAAAACCACATATTTCCTCATAGATTAAACCTGCAAAAAAAGTTATGAGATTGAAACAAGTAGAACTATTTGGCTTTTTATGTAAAAAAAACATTATAAAGTAAGAATGACATACGTTTCCACTCTACAATCTCTAACTCTTTGCTCTCAAAGCTCTGGTCCAGAGGCTTACACACAGGCTCGTCATCTGGGTCGTGAAAATAGGCAAAGTACGGGTGAGTCAGAGCCTGAGCAGCCGTTATCCTCTCTTCTGGATCCAGAACTAGCATCTTCTCCAGAAGATCCACAGCTGAAAATGAAAAGTCCGCTTTTAAATAGAACATAATCACACTCAGTCAGTTTATTGTTAAATAAAAAGTTTGTTTTTCCTTTGTAGTACCTATTGGGTTGGCACCAACAAATACATCAGCAAAGTCCTTTTTGGGTAAGGGTGGTAATGAGCGGATATAACTCCTGGCCTAGAAAAATACACAAACACATAAAAATTAAAACATCAGATCAAAACTAACACATATACCAACAACACATTTATTTTTTATCACCAAAACAAAACAAGTGCTGCTGGGAAAACATCTCTGAAAGCAGTAGAAACACTTTAACCACAGAGTCTGTGCTGCTGTTCTACTGTATGTGCTGCAAGCATGGCAGACACCACATCGCTGCAGTTTTTATTCTGGAACTCATGCTTGTGTGGATATAAGAAGCAATACGTCTGTTTTTTAAACATAAAAATTAATCCTGTAATTGTTCTACTTCAAAATACAAAGTTACACTGACTTTGGTTTAGTCCCTTGTTACAAATTCTGCTTTTGTCACTCTAGGAATAAAAATATTCTTGCTGAATCTGAAGCTTTGTATTTTTCACAAACTGAATTATTGTTGGAAGTGCCGTCATGTGTGTCCTACTCAACATGAGTGCAAAATATTAAAGAGCAGAGAAGCAATGTGTCTGCCATCGTTGCTTCTTGTTCCTTCTCACCTCGTGGCTGGGCATCCTGTTTATTAGAGCTGCAGGGGGTGTTCCTACCAGACGCATTATCTGCTGAAGCTGGTTTATATCTACAAAGCTTGTGTCAAGGAGAGTATTGCAACAGAGCAGAGTTTAAGCTGTTCTCAACCCGACATTGTGCCACATAACCTTTGGTGCACTACAATGTTGTGAAGAGAAATTAACCAAGCTTTGAGAAAGAAAACAGTCCACGTGCCCCAGCCATCTCACAGCAAACACTTCAATCTCTCATTTAAAGAGGCAGCAAGCACATCTTAAAAACACACAAGGTGGGAAAACATGCCGTCAGTCAGAACGTAGACCCCGCTGAAATGAAGCACAGCAAAGTGGCAGGGTTGGAGCATTAGGGAAATAACCTTGCGTGGATTTGTGAACTCACAGACTCTGAAGAAATTTTCATCAAAAGATCTGGCCCTGGAGTTCCGACGAGCATCAAGATTAGCTTCAACTGATCAATGTCTACCAGCGGCCGGTAAAGGAACACCAGGTGTTGAAGGAGGGACAATTTAAACTGACCTCACAGTTAAATCTGAACCACTTTTAAAAAAGAAACAAGCATGTTTGACATCCAGTTACATTAAGTTTAGACATAAGTCCAAGGATTTGAAATGCAGCCTGCAGAGAAAAATTAAAGAATTTAGTGACTTTTCCCGAGAAAAGGTGGGAAACAAGTTCAGACATTAATCTGAAAACACTGCCAGGAGGAAGAAAAAAAACAGCTAAGTTCAGACATCGAGGGGAACAGGCTCATAAAAAACTGACAGAAGTGAAAAGAGAACAAGAACCTGAACCAGTGACGCTCACTGATAGGACAGAAGAGGAAATATTTCTGTAAAGGCTATGAGTCAACCTGGAAAAGATCAGAAACATATTCTACCACAGGCAAAGTACGTGCCTTTGTGCTGACAGAAACATCACATAAAAAATCTGTTTCGTTTGTTGACCAATTTGTGCAACAGAACCTCTCAGACTGTAAAAAAAGGATACGGTCTGTGCCAGGAAACAGAGGTCTTCCAGTTAGAAATTCTGCCATGATACACCCCACCGACCAGATATCCACTGAAACAAAGACCCAAACATGAACATTTCGAATGTTTTCTCTTAATAACCAAGGATTTCTTGCAGACAAAAGATCAAAGACTGGGTGAACATGGATATGATGTTTATGAAAGAAATAATGAATTATGTTATTGAACCTTTTATATATATATGTAATTTATCATTTTCAACTGGTACAATTCCAGACAACATGAAAGTAGCTAAGGTAATTCCTCTTTTTAAGAATGGTGAGAAATGTATGTTTAACAATTACAGACCAATATCTTTGTTGCCACAGTTTTCAAAGATTTTAGAGAAGTTATTTGTGACCAGATTAGATCAATTTGTCGATAAACAAAATATTTTAAG
>JAUBOC010000181.1:16105362-16115877 GCA_032275365.1 Anablepsoides cearensis | reverse complement strand
TTATGTTTGTGGTTGTAATGTGACAAAATATGGAAAAGTTCAAGGGGTATGAATACTTTTGCAACCCACTGTAATTTGTGAAAAAAAAAATTAACAGTGCCAAAATATCTCCCTGCACATGTTCAAATGTCATTATAAGGATATAAATATATGTGTTTAACAAAATAAAATTATAATTAATCTTATTTTTTGGAAAATGCAGACAATCTCATCCAATAGTTTTTGCAGGCTTGCAGTTAAAATGACTTAGTGAAGATTTTATTTCTTACAATAATAAGTTCAAAATACTCCTATTAGTTGAGCCCTCTTGGCACAACTAAACTTTTAATAAATAAACCTTTAATAGTGAAAATCTTTATGTTCGTCTCACAGTAAAGACGATGATTCTGTACCTGTTCCATTTGAGTAGGAGTCGTTACTGCAGGGCTCACAGGCTGAGGTGCTGTTGATAAAGAAGCCCGGGTTACACGGCGGGCAGGTCTGCTTCTCTCCTGACGCTGGAAGCTTCACTGCTCCTTCAATGGTTTCACTGCAGATCTTAGGTTGGATCCACTTGTACATGAGCTGAGTCTAAAACATGAGTTAGTCACGCTACAATCAAACCTTTCAAATAATCTCTAAGTGCAGGAAACATTTTCCCAGTTTTTCAATGATAATTTTATTTCTTCATTACCTTTCCCTCAGAGTCACAAGGGGTGTGGGTGTAAAAGTAGTCACTTTGTGTACATGCAGGCCTTGGTTTGCAGGTCCCTGAACTGGGTTCTGGTGACACAGGAAAAACAAGAACAAATGTGAGAGAGAACACACAGCTCACATTAAGATTTAGTGATAACCACTTAGGTACTAAATGTCCTGCTTTGCATGCCAGCTGCCTTCTATGTGCAGCTGCTACACTGAAATGTGGCTAAAAGATCGGTGAGAAAATGCCGGCAGGCGTACCGGCGTATTTGTCTGTTTCACACTCGTGGCAAACAGTGGCGCCCTTGTTGGAGTAGGTGTCAGCAGGACAGGGGGTGCAGCGGGGAGATCCTGGGTTTGCGCTGTGTGTGCCGGGTTTACAATGAAAACACTCTGAGGTGTAGGACACTCCTGCAAGAAGTTCATCCATCAGCTTTAATAAAATTACATTAATTACATCTTCAAAAATGCTGTGTAAAGGCTAGAGATAATGGCTTTGATGAAAATCTGATACTGAGCTGTTTGACCTAAAAGAAGCAAAACACTAGCTAAAAACTAAAGTAACATTATTACACTAAAACCTAAAAGTATCAAAAGACTAGCGAAAAGTATTAAAAGTTAGCTTTAAAATAAAAGAAGAAAAACACCAGCTAAAAGTAACAACACACTAAAACTTAAAATTATCAAGACTAGCTAGTGTCATGTTTTGCTAGAAGCTAAAAGAAGTAAAAAAGCTAGCTAAAAGTTACAAACCAATTAGAAGAAAAAATTAGCTAAATTTTATCTTAAAGTTAAAAGTAGCAAAAGACTAGTTAAAAGTATCTAAATGTTTGCTAAAACTATCAAAATGTTTTGCTAGAAGCAAAAAGTGGTACAAAAAAGGAGGCTAGTTCAAAGTCACAATAAATTAATTAAAAGCTAAAAGTAAAATGTCTACTTAAAATTAAAAGTAGCAAATAGACTAGCTAAAAGTAGCAAAAGTTAGCTAAAAGTTGAAAAAAAAATTGCAAAAACTATCAAAATGTTTTGCTAGAAGCTAAAAGTAGTAAAGGGTTAGCTAACTCACAATAAACTAATTAATAACTAACTAAGTTAAAGTTAAAAGTAACTAAATTTCCAAGCTAAATGTAGCATAAGACTAGCTAAATGTATTAAAAGTTAGCTAGAAGCTAAATGTGGCAAAAGGCAAGCTAAAAATATCCAGCAAGTGTAAGTGTACTTAGCTAGCAGCTAAGTACACTAAAAGGTAAATTATTTTTGTGCAAGTCATAACAATTAAAAGTCATAGACTCATAGCACCGAAGTAGTTAGTTAGACTGAAAATACTGTACAGAAAACACACGTAAACCAGGCTTTACTACCTGAGACCTGAATGTTTCTTAACAACACGGGTTTGGCAGCACTACTCATCAGATCGTACGCTGTGGTTCTCCAGTACAGAACATTGTTGCCTTTTCTCAGCTGCACCTGCACAGAGGCAACGTGAACAAAATGACAGATCTTTCCTTCAAACCTTTCCAGCTAATGACTAAAACAAGCTGAAGAACAAACTCTGTGTTGGCTCCAGCTGTTTTCTGAAATCCTCATCCACCGGCTCTCAGAGTCTGTAGACTGGCACTGGTCATTCTGAACCTAAAGAAGGGCGGGAAAATATGTTTACTGAATAATCTCCCTTTGTCCACCAGCAACAGTCACACAACTGCAACACGTACAAAGAACTCGAAGTAGATGCTGTTGTCAGGGTAGAAATACTCAAAGGTCACAGTTCCAGTTTTTTTCAGGTTCACAGCATAAGTCAGCGTTGCAGTGCACTCGTCCGTGTTCGAAGCTACGTAGTCGCCTTTTGGTGTCCAGGTGGAGCTGCAGAAACATTGTTGAAAAAAATCAGAGCCTCTTAAACTGAAAATAAACACTGCGATGAGGTCATCGGGTTACAGTTTGCACTAACTTAGAGCAGTCTGAAACGGCCTTGCCCTCTTTGGTCAGCTTCCCTTGAGTGACAAAACCAGTCGGCAGGTCGTCCCACTCCTCAAAGGCCACGCTGGTCCCCAAGGAGTATGTGCCCGCAGCGCACTTCTGGCACTGCTGCATCTGCATGTTAAGGAACTCCCCTTCACCGCAGGAGAAGGCTAAACACAAGAAAGAAGCAAGAGTGCTTGTTGCCCACCACTTTTAAAAGATACAGCTTTTAACCTTTTTTTTTCATGTAAAAAAAAGTTGAATTCAGGGTCTTGTGGAGTTACAGTAAGGAGGATTTTAGACCAAAGCATTGCAGTTCCACTTTATATTGACCCCAAATGAATGATTTGGTATCGTGCGACACTTACTGCACTGAGTCCCTCTGACTGGATCTGGGAGGCCTGTGCACGTGTCAGCTTTGTTGGGAATCGCCACCCTCCATCTTGACCCGAGCACGTCACACTCTGTGTACTCGAAGTGATAATCGGACTGCAGGAGCAAAACGCAGCTGTGAGTTTCACACAAGCACTAAGTCAAATGACGCACAAACTAAAAAACAAAACATATAAGCTGATATGTGAAGAATTAAGGTTTCAAATAATGCCATACATAGTCGGCGGCGTACACTAAGTCGATGGAAGCTGAAACCTTAAAAGCAAATTTGCAAATGAAACATTAGTGTTGGGGAAAAATAGATCACTGGGTCATTTTACACCTGTGACCTTCCAGCTCCTAACCAGGCCAGCCTCTTTGGTAAATAAAAGGTGAGGCCAATATTTGCCGAGGAGGGTTTTTCAACTGCTCGCACTTATCAAGGATGTGCCGCCGTTTCCCTGCTGCCTTCAGGGGATATTTACTAAACCCAGAAGAGAAACACTGATCTGCTCCATCCTTCAGTAAACATTTCATTTTAGCGTCCTCGCGGGAACTGCAGGGGAACATGATGCTTTTTACAGATAACTCATCCAAAAGGGACGAGTAGATCGATAAATGATGGAACAATACAAGGTTTAATACAATCTCAAGGTTTTCTCTTAAACAACAAGGTGTAATAAATACTCCATGGAAGATCAGTTAGCAGTCCAGGCCCACACACACACACACACACACACGTGAGATTAATAGTTAACAGAAACTCAGCAGCAGCACTCCTGTTAGGAACACACAGAGATTACCTGAGCTGGGAGATGAATAGGAGTTTGATTCTGATGTTAAAATGCAGTGAATCGGAGACGGGCCTCAGCCTAATCACCTTCTTTGAGCAAACATGTGGAAACCAAGGTGACGGGACATCCCGACAGCTGGGCCTCATGGTCAGAAACAACCACATGGAGACAGAATCACCTGCTGCTACCTGAACTCAGCTCGCCAATAAAACCTTACAGCTCCTGGAACTACACTCTTCAACGTAAAGATAAGCTGATAAAAAACAGTTTGGGTTTTTTATTTTTTATTTAATCAAACAGGACTGCTGTTATGCAAAGTGAGAGCCGATGTGAGTGAGTGAGGTGAACACAGAGAATGATGAAACATATGTTCTGGTAAAAGCAAGTTTCTGATAAGCAAAATAACTCTTTAATTCAATTCAAAGTACAGGAAAATGTTTCCTACACACACACACACACACACACACACACAAAGAAGATAGTGGCAAACGTTTCTCAAAATGCATTTATTATGTATTTATTAGCTACTTTATATATCGATGAAAACTCATGATACATTTTACCAACTTTGCTGAAATGCAGCCAAATGCTCTGCCAATATGTTTTCCTTAATATTTGTTAATTAATTACCACCATTTTATTCACAAACATTTTAATCAGTTTTTTTTTTTCAGTCCCACAAAATGACTTTTGGAGAAACTTGCAACATTTATTAATAAAATGCTAATTAAACAAGAGCAGGAAAATATATAGTCTAAATTTTTCCATCTAAAACAATAAAATACATAATCAAACACAATTTGTACAAGCTTGTTTCACACAGTGTAAACCAGTTTGTAGAACTTTGCTAGTTTGGTATTTTTAATGTTAACAGAGTTTGACAGTAAAATAAATCTTCTCACCTCCTTGCACATGGGAAGGTCCGCAGATGTTTGCACAAAAAGCAGCCAGAGCAGAACAGCGCAGGGAGCACAGTGGCTCGGGTGTTTCAGGCCTTTATGCATCACAGAGCGCTGCTGGTGCTGAAGTGATGGAGACAGAGGAGCAGAGAGCTAACCTGAGCTGTCAGGTGCTGCTGGGGGCGGGGCTTATCCCTCAGGCTGTTTGCTGTCTGAACGGTTTGACTGCTCAACATTTTCTTATCTGTCACTGTTTAGGGTTGTGTTTATTGCTTTGAAAAGCAAAGTGACAACCAACATGAAACTGGTGGTTAGGCTTGGGTCATTTAACTCTGAACAATCCCAACTCTGTATGGAAGCCTATTTCTGCCAAACCTATATTTTTCTCACTGTCATAATTATAAAAATATTTCAACTTAGCATCTCAAAATTATGATTGAGTTTCTCAGAATAATTAGAGAGTATCTCACAATTATGACGTGGCAGTTAGTAATTAAAAGTTGCAAAGTCCCAATTTTGAGATAGAATCACATTATAATGAGAGTCTATGTCATAACTGTGAAATATCACTTCATGTTTAGCTTTAAAACAACAAAAGAAAAAATGAAAACAACTACGTACCCATGAACGAATTTGTTGCACGCTGAAAGTCCTTATATTCCTTCATTGACATATCATAAAGTTTTCACATTTCCTCCATGAGATGCTGTTCAAAATTTGACTCTATTTTGTCCACAAATGACACAGATTCTCAACTTTATCAGCTTGGTGTTGTATCCAAAACAGTACTCGCCAGGCAGTTTATTGTGCGACACCGCAGACTCTGATTGATCTCTGCATGAGAGTCTATGTCATAATTGTGAAACATTACTTCATGTTTATAAAATTCCATGTCATAAATTGGAGATATTGTCTTATAACATGGAAATATAATTTCCCTCTGGGATCGTAAAAGTTTTTTTGAAATTTTTTTAATAGAAATAGTCATTTTGACGTGATGTAATTATGAGATATTATGGGATAGCAAAAGTCAATTTTGAGGCAGCATAAAAAATGTTAATCTGTAAAGAATGTACTAATTAAAACAATAACTGCATTCATATTTTATAGATTAAAAAAACTTGCACAATACTTTGCCTTCAGGCCCAGGCCGCCCTTAAAAAAAAGAGATCTGAGATCTCAACAGAACATGCCTGCTTAAATAACGGTAAATATTTGTGTAGCTACATTGTCTTTAAATTACCCATTAGACATATTTAAACTAATTTAATTTAATAAATTTGCAATGTCATAATTTTGCTGATGCATATAAGCATCTCATAAATACAAGATAATATTTTGATTTAAGCGATAATTTTGCTTCTTCAGTAGGCTTCCATAAATTTCTTGCAAAAGGTTCACAGGAAGTTTGCAGTTGCTTGGAAACCAGGGTACACCAGAGTTAGCATAGTTAGCTGTCAGTGTTAGCTTGAGCTGAAGTTGAGTTTGAGCAGTTTTTTTGGCTTTAAACATGTCAAACCGGGATCCATTTCCTTTTCCTAAATTGGAAAACGACTTGACTTTGAGTGGCTTCAGGCCGCAGCAGGTTCGTATTACGTGTTGTATTGAATTCAAACACTGTTTGACCAATTAATGTTTTTCTTTGAAATATTAGCACAACCTAATTTTTGACTTAATACTCCTAAACATTCATTGATTCATTTATTTATTTATGCAAATACAAACTAGTTTGAACCAGAAACTGGAAGCTTTAGGAGGATTTTCCTGTTTGACAGATTAGTCTCAAATACAATTAGTCTTGTAAATCAATAACTGTGTGTATAATTTGTTTTGGAAATAGATTTTTAATATGCTTTTGTCATTTTTAGAGAGAAACGTGTAAAAAAACTGGTCAAATCACCCAAAAAGAGGAACCCTGGAGTCACCTCCATGATGCAGCCACTCAAGCCAGCACCCGTCGAAATGTAACTTATTTGGAGCCTCAGGTAAAGTGGGAGCATCGTCAGCGTCCCCTTTAGAAACAAACAGACCCATTCAAAATATGTTGTTTTTTTAATCTCAACCTTAGATTCCAAATGACAGTCTTGACTTCCAGATGACGACCATCTACGACCACCATAAAGATGCCTTCTGCACGAAGCACCAAATGTTGTACCAGAGGGAAAACCTGTGCGAGCACCAGAGGTGGGTGTTCTGGATGTCATGTGCTTCAGGTGGTGCTTCAGGTTGTTTTAAATAGTTGTCACTCCATAGAAAAAGGGAAATGTTAAAGAAGATGATGTTGGAAAAGGAGCAAGAAGCTGAGATGAAAGTATGGGTCGACCCGAAGAGAACCTCCATTCACTCAATTAAATGACAACCAGGTGAAGTTTGGGTAAAGTATTAAAAATATTAACAAAATAAAAAATATTAAAAAGTAATAGGAAGAAAATTATCAGCCTGTTGCAATCAGATCTTAAATCCCCTCAATCTGCAGGGTTCCTACAGATCCTTAAAAAGTCTTAAAAGGCATTGAACTCATCAATCCAAAAAAAAGGCCTTAATTAGCCTTAAAATGTCTTAAATCAATCTTTGTGAAGTCTTAAAAATGTGAACACATTGTAAATAGGATGACTGAAATGTGCCTCAAAAGTTAAAATAATTGATAACATTTAATATTTTTTTTAAGTATTCATATGCAGACATTCCCCTTTGACATCACTTCCTGTTACTTCACATGCAAATATCTCAACTGTCCATCTGAGCAACCTGAAATTCATTTGGTAAAATGTTAACAATGTTGTTTTAACAAAAATGCATTCATGTCTTACAAAAATGTGATGTCACAAGCACTACAAGGTTTCATCTACAGCAAGTTGCGGTTAAGACCCCACTGTGGGCATTTCCAGATTTTCAGAAATTAAATTAAGTTTAAAACTGACTGCTAAGAATGTTTTTGATATGTTTGATGAAAAAGTTATATATGCATGTTATATATGGATAAAAACAATTTATGAAGATAAATTGGTCTATTAGCAATATTTGAATACTTAAACCAAAAATACTTTGATTCATGAGTTTCTGCCAGTTTTTATTGTGAAATTGGTCTTAAATTTAATGTCACTTGGCATTAAGAAGTCTTGCATTTAACTTGCCGTAAACTGTAGGAACCCTGCTCTGGGAGATGTCAACATTTAGTGCGCGTCATGTTTTGTTTAAACACGTTTTCTTCTACAGGTAAAGTGTTTTCACCTTTTCATGGAGCTACTTGCTGGAACTGCTGCTGAACTCAAAGTCCTGGAAATAAACCAAATCTCTGTTTTTTGGTTCTACTGTTGTCTTTTAAAAACAACAACCCCCACGCGATTTCATTCAGCTATGTAGACATGCATAATGATATTTACCAGCATCTATGATTGTGTAGACATCCAACAAAAACATCAGATTTTCCCTGGAACAGCTTACAAAACTTTTATTTAAAAATATCAACACGTTAGTTTCCACTCTTTCATCCAAATACTTTACACACCGTGGCATAAAAAGAGAAACCTTTGAGTATTATGGAACATAAAAATAAAACAGTGAACAGTTCAAACGGCATGTGACCTTAAAACGGCATCTACTTATGGATTTAGGCTCGGGCTTTTCTTTGGAGACAACGTTGGAAGAAAGCCTTGCTGTTCCACTCGTTGGGAGGGAGCATGTAGGAGCCGTTGTGGACAAAAAGAATGGTCATCTTCTCAGCGTACTGCAGGTTCTGCAGAAGCTACAGAGACAAAAAAATAACAGAGGAGGGAAAGTTTAGGAAAAAAACCCACAAAACATAAACAAACAGGTAGTTTCACCCATGAAACACCCTAAAACTTGGTTATATCCACTTCTGGTGACAAATAAAATCAAACTTCTGCCATGTTTTAATTTTATCTCATTCAGAAACAGAACACTTACTTTAGGTGTGATGAAAAAGTACTGAGAAGTAGTTTCTTTGCAGGCTGTTCGGACCACGATGTCAAAAACTCTCCTCTCGTTTACAGGATCCATTCCCTGAATAAACGCAGAGTTATCCAGTTTTTTAATAAAGATCGCAGGTCACTCACAGCCTTTCATGACAGAACTTTAAACAAAGATCACGGAACAGAATCAACCTTAAACGAGGCTTTCATACCTGGTTGATCTCATCCACCACTCTGAAGGGGCAGCGGTTGAGCTCCTGTAAGGCCATCAGGTAAAGCATGGTGGAGACGCTGCGCTCTCCTCCGCTCTGATGGTGCGGCGTCAGCTCGTGGAGCTGAGTGCTGCTGTGGAACTTCACTCGGATGCGGATCCCGTACTTGTCGTACTCCTCCTAAAACATACAGCGTGGGCGGTAGTTACAATCCTTTTGAAAGACACTGAAAATCATTTAAAACCTTATATTAACATAAAACTGTGTCTGTTTTTACCTCGTTCTCCGAGTGTAAATCCACCTCTCCTACACACTGCATGGAGCGAAAGAAATCACTGAACTTCTCATTTATCTGTTCAACCAGCTGCTTCAGGGGGTTCAGCCAACGTTCCTTAGCCTGTGACAAACCACACGATCACAGCACATACTTTTATAAACAGCAGCAACACTAACTACAACAGTAAAGTAACACTACACACCCCTGAAATGTTCTGTCTGTAGTCGTTCAGGGCATCGGTCTTCTTCTTGAGCTCGTTCTCAAGATGTTTGATTTCCTGCTCTCTCCTGTTGTACTCGTCTACAACCTGTGAGGACAACAGGAACAAATACATTACATTTCTGATCATAACTTCTGCATGATATAATGGCTTACAATTTGCAGACCAAACAGAACAAAAGTATGATCATTTAAAGCGCTAATATCACTTCACTCTTTGTTCAGAAAGCATTTTATTTTAGATTACTGAACCAGGTACAACACAAGAGTCTTTGCTTCTTAAGTGAAAAAACTGTTCTTACATTTTCACTGAGACCAGTGAAGCACTCGGCTCTGGACCGCTCCTCGTTTAGCATGGAATCAACGTCGTCCAGCGTGTCGGGTAGATTGCTGAAGGCCTGCAAGAGCAAAACAAAAGAACCATGGAGTTCAAAAAGCCTCCACAGCAACAATGAGCTTAACTCTGAGGTCAGAGGTGAACACTGACGTTGCGCAGGTCTTCAGGTAACGCCGCATCAGGCTGCATCCGACAGATGGACTTGGCCCTCTTCAGCAGACCCTTGCATTGTTCCGTCAGCTGCACCTTCCTGTGATCCAGGCGGCTGCATTTTTGCTGCAACGACACAGGGAAGTTGGCACAAATGAGCCGATGAAGTCCTTTTTATTCGACTTTACCAAATGCAGTCCGACTGTTGGTTTGAGAAACTCTTACATCCATCGTCTTCAACTCAGAGGCACCTTCTCTACAGTCATTCTCAAGCTTGGTCTTCTCTGCTGTTAACCCGACTGTCTCCAAAGCCAGATACACCTTCTCTATTGTCAGCTTGGTTCTCAGCTGCACATGACGAGACATAAAACATTAAAAGGTTACAACACAAAGATGACCTGGAAACTTAATGTGGAGGTAGACGCAGAGACAGTACTATAACAAAAAAGGCTCTTTAAAGAGTGCTTTTTAAAAATTTAGCACAAAAAGTTAAGAAAATTTGTGTTTAATAGATTATTTCTTTGTTGTAACAATGCTTTTTGGTAACAAATCTTATATTGTTGTAAAGCCTGTTAATTTCCCTTTTAAATGCTGCCACATTTGTAAGGAACACACTGCAAAAACTGTCTTTCTAACCAAGTTTTAAAATCTTATATCCAGCCAAAAAGTCTTTTTGATCTTGTTTT
>JAUBOC010000181.1:16087269-16101311 GCA_032275365.1 Anablepsoides cearensis | reverse complement strand
CTCCGTACTGCAGAAGCCTGATAATCTTCTATTCATTCAAATCAGGTGTGTTGGAGCAGAGAAACAAGTAAAACATGAAGGCTGCGGCCCTCTAGGACTGACTTTGGACACCACTGATGTACAGAGTACGTGTGAGGAATGACTCAGCAACTATCACATCGTTGCTTACCTTAGCCTTCATTTGTGCCTCGGTGGGCTTCAGTTGGTCATCGATCTGCTGAATCTTGGCCAACATGGGTGCCTGCGCCTGCCTCAGAGCAGAAAGCTGCCTCTTGGCCTCCTCTCGCTCCCTCTTTACACCCTCAAGCTCTTTGCGTGTGGTCTCATACTCCTGACGAGTCAAAGAAATCCAGTCATTCTCTGAAAAGCGAGCCTGTCTACCCGCCGCCCCTCTTGTCACTCACCACCCACGGTTTCTTCTTCTCCAGCAGCTCGATGATGTCCAGGTGCCTCTTCTTTTCATAGTAGCGATTCACATCGTGCTTGTTCCTCTCGTTCCTTTGCTTGGCCCGATCCAGGAAGCTCGTCTTCTCCTTCACCACGTTCTGCAGAGAAACGCGGAGTGAAAAAGAAAGAAAAAAAAACGCAACAAAGCAGGATTTGGATAAGTTGACTTACAGCTTAGATGCTGTCAGGAAATACAGTTACAAACAGCGATTCACTTTACCTCCAGCTCTCGTTCTTTGTTGCGGAAGTTTTTCAGCTCGCAGTGGTACTCGTACATTTCTGGTGGTCCGACAGACTTCTCGGTCGCCTCGAGCAGCTCGATTTTAGACATTTTGGCAAACTCGCCGACTTTTTCCTGTCAGGAGAAACACACAAGATTAAAGAAAATGAGGAACACTAAAAGCTAAATCGCTCTGCCTAAATGAGTTGTGAAGATTTGAGCTGCAGATGTACCTGAGGCAGAAACTGGCAGAGGTTGCTGACTTGGATGTGCAGAGCTTTGACCTCCTCCTCCACATTTTTCTGGCTGCAGTGTTTTCCATTTAGCATCCAAAGTGATTGATTGTTCTCCACGTGGATCTCTCGGTTAATGATAACATTACCCCCATTTTTGTACCTTTACCAACAAATAAAATGATGCAATCAAACATAAACAACTCCTAACATGATTAATATTAACATTTCTAACATTTGCAGTGAAAAACATTTTAGCTGTTGACTTGCAAGATATGTTTTAAAATGGATGGATACAACTCAAGTATTAACACCAAAAAAATAAAAATATAATGTATTTTTATAACTTACAGTTCAATCTCAACAGAGCCTTTATGGCAGCCACGCTTGACATAGAGACCAACCTGCAGAAAATTAAGCTTTGTTATTAATCTGAAATAAATGTGTTCAAGCTTTTACATAAACTCCGGCATTCAGGATTTAGTTTAGATTAAATGGTATATTTGCAATATAACATTAAAAATAAATGTTTATGTTTTCATTAATGTAGAATTAGATCAACATGAAACTGTAGTGCTTTTTATTTTCAGAAAGGAGCCAAAATATTTGTTGCAATTTGTATCTTTGTCACTGAATATCAATACCTCCTCAAAGTTAGACAAAATAAGCCCACTTTTTACATTTCACAAACTCAGATTATAGTTCTTATCTGAATCACAGAGGCGGAGAAGTCAAAGACAGAGAAATTTTACAGTAAACATCAGCTTAAAGCTTAAATTAACAGAATAATACAAAGGTAAAATAAGCAGAACACATATACAAAAAAAACAGAATTAGCAACTTGTGTACAGAAGATGATAATAACTGGAAAATAAAAAATGAAAAGCAGACTCAGTTAATGAACTGCTCTTTACCTTGTCTCCTCTCCCCAGAATGGCAGTCTTCCCAGCCAGACCCAGACAGATGGCGCACACAATACTCGACTTTCCGGTCCCATTGGCTCCAACAATCATGTTCAGATTGGGTCCAGGATACAACACAGAGTAGTCATATGTCCTGTTGATGGACAGAATAGATATTTAGTTTCCTGCCGTGTTAAGCACACTTCATGTAGCAGTTTAAAGAATGTAGCTACTGATTTTATGGTTGATTAAAACAACTTGATGGGATCAAGATCTGAGAGTTCAATTTAAATACAAAAAAATAAATAAGTAAAATAAAATAATAAAGTAGATGATCCAGTTACGGATTATGTGTTTGTCATGTCTTGGCAAACATTCTGTCCTGTTTCTTAAAGGCATGACTGTTTCCTTAAGAAAAAATGTACCTACGCTGGGAAAACTTACACCAAGACTTCTCTAGGTCTAAACTAAAAAACAGATTTAGTTGCAGTACGAAGTTACTTGTAAGTTTGAACACTAGATCAGCACCTCTTACATTTAAAAACTGTGAGATACGATAAGTCTGATTATAATGTTATGGTTGTTATCTTCCCTGAGCAAAGTAAACGTCTAGTACTGTTAGTTTTAGGTGATAAACTGCTAGTAGTATACGTATAAAATTGTAAATAAATGCTTATAAAATAACAGCATATAAAACAGCATGTAGTTGGTACGCTATAGCCCCTAACAGCTTATTTTCTTTCATGGTTGCTGCAATTTCTGTTTACCACCCAGCGAGAGCTTAAACTTACAGGAAGTTTTTCATCGTGATGCGAAGTATGGAACCCTCAACAAATCGACCATCTTCTCCCGAATCATTGGGCGGACCACCCCCGAACATTTTCGACTGGCTCGAAGATGTTTGTGAGGTTTTGGTCAGTTGACTAAGTCGTTGTCTTTTGCTAGGCTCGGCCATGGGTGACAAAAGTTGTTGTTAGCCAGCGGGAAGAGAATAAAAACAATCAGAGAGAAACCGTGATCTCGCGCTCTTCAATGAGAAAAGAAAAAAAGGTGATTGGACGAAAGAGGTCACGTGAAAGCAATTATCGCGAGATTTAAAATGGTTGCCAAATAGAAAATAACGAACTATTGTACTGCTGAAACAAATTTTACCTACACGATCATATGTGCTGACTGAAGGAGTGCTTTCTCTGACCACGGGAACACAAAATTTTGAGGGATTTAGCGATATGCCAAAATTATTGTTTAAAGGGGCTTTTGAAAAAACTAGCATAGTCTCTAAGATATAAATACAATTGTTTATCTGGCAACACTGATCTGGATAACCAAAGAATGGGATAGCATCAGCCTTCAAATAATTTTAATGCAATCTTAGAAAGGAAAATAAAAACTTTATTACATTTATTCAAATGTGTGTGTGTCACAAAGTGATATCCAGCTAAAGGCTGGGCGATAAGACATTTTGAGAAAAAGTCTAATCCCGTTCAGTTTAAAACTGTACAAGACAAGCTACAGTTAACGTAGAAACAACTTGCTAACTTTGCAGCGGGGCTACTAGCTTCTTTCCAGCTGTGGTTAGATCAGAATCGCCTCTTTACTCATTGTCCAAACAGACGAGGCTTAAAGCGAACTTCAAGCTCACCCAAACAGGACTAGTATATCTGATCAATTCATCACTTCTGACCACAGCACGAAGCGTGGAGGCCCTAATGTTTCTCGCAGGCTGCTCATCGCCATCCATGCTGGTGGAGGCTCGCGAGCACTTTTTCCTATCATCTCCGATCGGAGCAGAGCCAAACTCGGACCAGATCAAATAAGATCACTGTGTAGGTTTTTACAGAAATATACATTCACTCAGAGGACAAACACATACACACAATCACTCTACATTCACTCACACAAACACGCCACAATTCTCTCCATTCTAGCATTCACTCAATTATTCACACAACGGACTTCCGGGTTTATATAAAGGCAAGCGCGCGTTGAATCATGGGAATTTGTAATACTCAGTGTCACCCTCGTGTGGCTGTTGATGAAACAACAAGTTTTTTTTACATTTCATTTTGTGTTCATGTATTATAAGACACAACATAAGAAATTTCAAATACATTGCACTAGGATTAAGTATAAATAAATTATAAAATCTATTCCATTATCCCTTCAGGCTATGGTTAGACAAGACATATTATATTCTGAAGTTACTCCTAGTCTGAGAAAACTCTGTATTGATAAAGTCCCCTTCTCTGATTTTTCGGTGTAACAATACATTTTTAAGGAATAGGTTATTACATTACTACTCTCCTAAAACAATTAAGAGGAAATATATTCTTAATGACTTTAATAAAAACGAGATTAAAATGATTAGAATTAAATATTTGTCATTTCCAATCCCGTCTAAAGCAAAAGATCATACATAGAATATACCCCACTAACAAATTTCTAAAAATAAAAATTTAAATGGATACTGGAACATGTAGCTTCTGTGAGACACAGCGTCAAAACCTGGAACATATTTTTAATGACTGAACCATGGTACAGGAATTTTGGTTTAACTTTCAGATCTGGATCCAAACCCAAAATATTCAGCTACCTGCTCTCACCACTAAGGAAATCTTATTTGGAATACTTAATGTTTGCGGTACTAATGAATACTGTATCATTATTTTGTTTATTTCAGTTAAGCATTATTTACACAAATGCCGTATCTTTAAATGTAAACCTAACATGTCCCACTGGAGGAATGATTTAAAATTGTATGCAAAGTCTTTAAAGTTTGTAATGGGAAAAAAATGCAGGTAAATTTATTTATTTTTTGGAAAGTTTTAATTCCCTTTTTCATGTTCAAATGATAATACAATACTTGATGCTGGCCCTTGTTATTATATGTTCTTTTTTTCTACTGTTAATTTTATGTTTATTCATGTCATAAAGCGCCTTTTTGAATGTAATTGTTCAATGCAAAGAGTGGGTACCTTTTTGTTATGTAGTGAAAACTTGTAAATAAAGATTTTTTTTAAATAAACATATTATATACTACCAAAAGTATCATAACACAAACAATATTAAAAGCAGTATTAAATTTAATAATTTCCTGTTTGTCTAACTGAACATATTATCCTAACAAAAGCAAGCACCTCTGACTCAACACAAAATAGATTAGATTGAACTGTCCAAACCTTTGAAGCCTAATACATAGCACTGTCTTGATTTATTATTATCAAAAACTAAAACAATTAAAGAAGTTAGATTTTCATGTAAAATGCGGTGTAAAGGCTGAAATTGTTAAGTTAAAACACTAATCAGCTAAAATGTGTGTGTGTGTGGGGGGGGGCAACTAAAATCTAAGATCAGCAAAGCAGTGAGTAAAAGCTAAAACTAGGAAAAACAGTAAGTTAAAAGTAAAATCAGGTACAACTAAAACTGGCACAACAGCTTACTTTAGTAAAACAATAAGAGTTATAAAGAGCAAAACAATGAACAAAAGTTAAAACCAGTACAACATAAATAGCTGTAAAACAGAAGTAGTTACAATACAAAATGTATTTAAAAATGTTTAAACAGTAAAACTAAAGTGTCACACTGACTCAGCAATAATTGACTGGTAATGTGACATAAATAAAGTACAACAGCAACATTTCACTATGAGTAAATAACACGACTCAGACAAGTCTTTTGATAAAACATAGAGTCACATTTAGGTTGATCCTTTTAACATTTTTAGTTAAACAACACAGTTTATCAAACCCCTAAAAAATGTATTTATTAGTTTTACTCAGAACTCTGCAGGTTCGCTGGGAGATCAGTCGACTACTGTGCCGCCTCGGTTTTAAGCTGTATTTGCGTCTGCAGCGATTAACTAATTTAGCATTAATTCCATGTGTGGGGGTGGTGAGGTAATCTTAAAAGGCGTAATGAGATTTCTACTACCACCGCTGACCACTGCTCACAGCACACCCAGTCCGTTTGAGTTCCTCGACAACATGTTGACCTTGAGTGGAGAAGAAGAAAGAGTCAAGCCTGAGGGAGGGATGTGATTTCTAGAACGATGGACTGAGACACGGGTCAGAGACAGTGGACCTCCACCATCCTGCCATGGAGGGGTCAGCTGTGAGAAAAGTGAGTCCTTGCTGGTTGTTGTTTTGCTTTGTACGAGTGTGTGAGAGGTCAGGGTTTAAAGGCCTGTATTGATGGGTTATCTGACTTAAGTAGTCCTGATTTATTGTGATGGACGTTTTAGGTGCTTATTCATTTAAGGAAACAGTGTTCAGTCTTGTTGACAAGGTTTCTAAATCTGATGCCAAATAAATACATTATTATCTATTTAACTCACTTTGGTTAGAACAGTGATGGTGTCTGACGTTTTGATCAATCATCTTTTTTTGCCCTCATAAACATTAAAATACTCTCTTGATTGGTTTATTTACTCAGGAACAGGTTGAGCTTCATGTGTTAGAACACAAAATTAAAAAAAGCTCTTAGATAAAATAAATATCTTTGAGTTTTTTTGTAGACCAGCACTGACAGAATGAAAAACCCGGTGAGATGTGCTGATCTATGAATCAAACACCTGTCTTATTCACTGAAATCCATCTAATATTGTCTCGATGAATTGCTACATGTCATTTTTTTAAGCCACAAACAGAATTTTCTCTGTAATCCACCTGAGTCCTGCAGGTCCTGTCTGGAACAATGCTTGGGTCAGGTCAGACACCTGGCAGCTCATGTTTCCTGCAGGAGCCTGGCACAGAGACAGGATGTGGAGGCTTACTGTATGTCCCCTGCAGGAGCCGTGAAAAGGGTTCCAATCCCCAGAGACGAAGCCAGAAGCATCCGAATGCTCAGCTATTGGACAGTTTTTTTGACAGAAACTCTTTTTTTTTTTTTGGTGTGTGTGACAGAGAAAGTACTCAGTCGCCTGGACTCTGACCATGTACCATCTGCTGCTGCCTTTGTGGGATCCTTTTCTCCAGGTTATCTGGTTTCACCAGCTTCTGTAATGGTCTCTGCCTGATTGTGCCACAGGAGGATGTCAAGTTTATATTCCTTGTTGTTTTGTTTCGGAGTGAAACGTGTTACCAACATGTCACTTCTTTCTTCTTTTTGAGCGCCTGTAGAGTTATATTCTCGCTTTGCCAAAGAACGTGGCAGTAAGGCCAAAACCTCCGCGAGTCTTTGAGGACAGCTGTTATGTCACCTTTGTAAACACAGATCACCTGCTTAAGCAGCACGTCAGGCACTGTCACTTTTAACTCTAGTCTAAATATAACCTTTGTCTAAGGAGATGATCAAAACCGAGGTAATTCAGCAAATTAGTTCTGGTTCATCAGAGACGTGTTTGGTTCAGTTTCTGGCTGTGAAGTTTTTTATTTTGAGGGAAAACTGACTTTTTTGTTGTCTTTCTTTCACAAATTCACAGAAACCTGGATATGGACCAAACAAAAAAGGTATTAAAAAATGAACATAAACGTCCTGTGAATTAAAATACAACCAATTCAAATACAGCTAACAGAAGTTTGAAATGTGATTACTGAAACTGTCATCATTTTGTGGACGATGTCTGATGAAATCGTGTTTTTAAATGCTGGAATAATCAAATTAACTAATATTGGTGTTAGACTGTCGTGAGTTTGATGAAATCATTATAATTATTCAGAATAAATCAGCAAATATTAACAAGACAAAATTATTTAATGATTTGTTTTAAATATTTATAAAAATTTGGCTCTGACTATCAAAGAATTTGAAGAAGTTGTTAAAAGTTGATGCTCTTCATCTTTGTTTCAGGACCCCCTGTAGGCCACCTGCCTCTGTCTCGTAACTCTGCAGCAGACTCCGGCGGTGCTGAAACCAGTCCACCTAAAAAGCTCAACGGCTCCTCGGCAGATATTCCCAGCTACCAGAATTTGCACCGAGAGCTGCTGCTGAGCCACAAACGGTTGGTCAAACACTGATTTACACTAAGCCTGGATAGAGGGTCTGAGTTTGCTGTTGTGGAGCCTAACTGTGGCCCTCGGTCACCTGCTCAGGGGCCTGCTGCTGGAGGAGAAACCGGAGCTGAAGCGAGTTCTGGAGCAGCGCAGACTGGAGCTGCACAAGGAGGAGGAGATGGCTCGACAAAGGCCTTCAGATCTGGAGACGGAGCTCCGCAAGAGGCAGCAGAAGCTGCAGGAGGTCAGAAACTGAAGTTACTTTACAAAAGTTTCACACTTAGAAAAGCTTTTTGTGCTAAAATCTATGTAAAAATACATAATATGAGCTGGTAAGTACAGTACTGGGTATGTATTTGTTACAAGGTACATCCTGGGTACGTTTCTATGTGGACCCGACTATATTTTGAAGTTACTCGTTACCCTGAAGTGGTACGCACCTAGTAAATACTTGGTACTTACAGAGTTTATAACCGGTACTAACCAGGTACATACCTGTTACTTATTTGGTAATTGCACAGTACATAACTGGTTCTTACCTGGTACTGACAGGATACATACCTGGTAGTGACGGAGTTCATACATTGTACTTACCTGATACTCACAAGGTACATACATGCTACTTAAGTGGTAATTGCAAGGTACCTACCTGGTTCTTACCTGGTACTGACAGAGTACATACCTGTTACTGATGGGAAACATACCTGGTACTTACCTGGTACTAACTAGGAACATACCTGGTACTGGTGGGGTACATACCTGGTACTTACCTGGTACTAACTAGGAACATACCTGGTACTGATGGGGTACATATCTGATACTTACCTGGTACTAACTAGATACATACCTGTTACTTAAGTGGTACTTACAAGATACATACATGGTACTGATGGGGTAAATACGACATAAAATGACGTACATACCTGGTACTTAGCTGGTATATACTTGGTACATAGCTGGTACTTAAGAGGTACTTCCAAGGTACATACCTGGTACTTATCGGGTGCTTACTATGTACATACCTGTTACCTACTTGGTACATACTTGGTACTGGCGGGTTACATACCAGGTACAGTTTGTACCGGGTATTTGAAGGGTAAATACCGAGTACATATTCACTTGGTATGTACAGACTTGCTATGTACATATTTGGTATGTTCATCCTTGGTACATAAGAAAGTACTAGGAACTAACAGGGTACGCATCTTCTTACCTAAGTAAAGAGGTAGTGGAAAAAAGTATTTCATGTGGAAATATTGTGGAAATGCTTTTTTTTCCTTAGTTCTCAGAAGTTTTAATCTTTAAACAGAATTTGGTCCTAAACTCTCATTTTTCTGTCAAGCTGATTGTGAGCCTGATTACTGAACAGTCTTTTTTCCCCCCTCAGTACGAGCAGGAAGAGATAAGACAACGAGAGAAGGAGCAGAAGATCCCAGAGTTTGTCCGTGTCAGGGACAAACTGAGGCGCACGCAGACTTTTGAGCAGCCCTGAGTGGCTCCCTGCAGCCGGTGCAGCCTCTCACCATTGTGGCCCTACAACCTTTATGCTCACTGCCTACCGAGCTACACAAACGAACCTACCAGAGACAACAGCTTATAGTTTCTGATGACTCGTTTCAAACAGATTAGTATGGAATCATGCATGCACATTTAAATGTAATCCATTTTTTTCCTGACATTTCTTCTTATAACTTCTGTTTCTGGTGAGGAAATGAAGTGCTCATCTGTTTTATTTTTAAGTAAAAAGTTGCATGTTGATTCATATTGGTTTGGTAAAAGCACCAGTGTTCAGATTGAAGCCGTTTCTCAGATTGAGATGCAAAATTAACTGCTGGTTGTATCATATCAACATGCTATTAACCAGGTAATTCCTGCTAACAGAAACATTCTCACTGTTTTGTACCAATAAGAATCTCCCTCCAACATTACAAAAAAATACACATTTGTTTACCTGCTTCTCTCCTGATTTTTGATGAGTGTGTCTGTGTGTGCAGTGGAAATAAAAGGCTTTATGGTTTGGAGTGATGCGTTGTTGCGTTGGACACAATTCAAAGCTTTTTTTTTTTGGAGGGGGGGGGGGGTGATTTGCAGGCAGCTCCTCTCCCAGAGGACCCTCACAGTTCTTTCACATGGATATGGGACTTTGTTTAATTAGCTAATCTTTTCATTCCATCACGGGTCGAACGGAGCAAAAGGACAGGCCATCTGGTGGAGCCTCTTTAGCCTATAGGAATACCCAAGGGCCTGGTAAAAGAGACTGCAGACATTTGGGAAAGTCGCAAAAGCCACCAGCTGAAGGTTGTTGAAATAGCTGCTTCACAGTTACATCAGGTTATTTTGTCAGGGTTCCACATACAAGATGACAGAGCTGAAAATATTCATTGCAGGCAGATCAAACTGTGAGGTAATGTCTGTAGCATCCTTATCACTAGCCTGTTCAAAACCCTTGTCCCTGTATCTTGTTATGAAGCTTTGAGAAAAAAAACACCCCAAAACATAAGGCTGACTCATAATGTACTTTGGCCTCTGGTAGTGTTTTTTTGCAAGACACAGACTAAAAAAACAAGAAAATGTGAGGAAAAAAAAGGAAATCAATGGGACTTTAGAGAAACACATGAGAAAATCCAGCACTTCTTGGAGCTCTATAGCTCAAACTTCACAGCAGAAACGTTGTTTAAAGTTTAAATAATGTAAATGTAAAAAAAAAATAAAAAAAAATTCACCATTCTTTAGCCACTTTAGGAATTTTCTGTCAAATCCCCACAAAATGCAGTATGCACACCCAAACTACCCTTGGCCTGTTTTATATTTTGGATCAAAATATTGTACATAAAACTGGAAATGAAGTAATTTGAACTTGTCACTTCTGCTTTATAAAACACTGTAGCAACATACAAAATTCACATGAATAAAACTTGTATTAGTATGCACCAGCATTTGAATTAGTATCACCTTCTTTCACACCACACTTCACAGAATATATAAATACTATCAAGAGAGGTAAAATCATGTACGCCAAATAAACCAGAACAAGGAAAATTAACCCCAACTAGAATAAATGTACATAAAATGACGTTTTTTTTTTCATATTGATCATGTTTGTGCACAAAGAGAAGCTGTGAACATACATTTTATTAATGAAATCACCAAGTCTTAAAGTACAAACATCCATTTTCACAATTTCAGTCAGGACTATTCACATTTTTGTTAGGAAAAAAAGGAGTCAGAGGGACCTGTTTGTTTTATTTTATCTATTTATTTTTAAATATAACTCGTACTCATAATGCCATCATCTTTTGTGCTTCTTTTCAAATTAAATCCCCCCTCCCTCTCAGACAGACGCGTGCTGTGTCAATGAGCCTGGAAAGTTAGCTGGGACGGACTAAACCATTTGTTTTTAAACTCGTAGGGGGGGGGGTCTTCTTTAGCAGTAAATACTTCAAATAGTCCAAAATTCTTCAAAACCGAGCAATCATGCTGACACCTATAGATATCAAAGTTGATATTAGTAAATATATAGGAATTTAATTTTTATAATTAGGCTATTTTAACGGTTAAAAAAAATCTCACCTCCCCTCGTTGAGAAAGTGGAATGGTCTGAAACAGATGTCTGTTGGCTTCTCTCTCTCATCTGACCGGAGAAAGTTACAACTGCTGCGGCCTCGCAAAGGATGCTGTAGAGGAGAACACCTCTATAAGGTTTGTAAAATAAACTTTTCTCTTATTGACGAGCTCAGAATTACAACATTAGTGAAAATAATCTAGAGAAGATGAAGTCTGTTGATGTAAAAAGTCGCTAAACTTTACATAAAACTTATAATGGTAGCTAATTAGCTAACATTTTTACTAAACCGAGTAAATTATGTTATGTTATGTTATGTTATGTTATGTTATGTTATGTTATGTTATGTTATGTTATGTTATGTTATGTTATGTTATGTAAAACCTTTTTCATGGTTATATTAAAAAAATATTTGCTAATAAAAGTACAAAATATCAAAAGAAAATGTGCCAACATCACTCGAGGCATTTATTTTTGCTATTTTGATATGGCTATTAATTAAAATAATATTTTGACCATAAGAATTCAAAGTTCTATAAAAAAAATTATTTACATTTTTAGATTGAGTTTTAAAAGCAGGACATTAGATTTTTTTTATTGTTATTTTATTTTAAATCATATAAGAATATTTGTGTCCAAGCTGTCTGGTGAAGCACAAAACAGACAAACTCTGAAAGATAGTTTGATTACTGGTGAATCATGAGCACAGGTTGTGGGACTTTTCTGTCCACAGCAGCAGAATAAACAAAATCTCCTCCGGGCCACATGTTGACAGACGTGAAGCAATACTGTGGTGCTGAAGACAACACCTCTGAGTTGGAGCCCCCCCTGGTTCTTTTGTTTGTTTTTTGAGGGGAAGAAGCTGTAACCACATCCTGTAAGTGGTCTGAACTGACCATCATTCAGTGGCTTTAGGAACGATGATTCAGAGGGATGTTCGAGTTCGATCCAGCCTCTGGAGAACAATGGAGCCAATTCCTTCTTGTCATTGGGCTGTGACAGAGCAGGCCTGTCTGGCCAACATATGGCATTCAGTGACTGGGAGCAGGCTGGCATAATGCTTATTATTACCTCTGCATTGTCTCTGTCAAAAAACTAAGACTTTTATGACACTTATTGATAAAAGTTGGTCAATCTTGGAGGCTGATAGGGTTTTAGATTTCTGGTTTTAGATATTTGCATACTTTTGACTATGTTTTTGCTTCTTTCTGTAAAATATTCAAAACTCATCCCTGCTTTTTAAGGCAAACAGCTCTCTCCCATTGTAATACAACACCTCTTTTTCTTTCCTCTGCTGCCCTCCCCACATTGATTGATGCACTTTTCTCCCAGCAGTCAATATTGGAGTGGATCCTTTTTGCTGAATGGATTTTGGCTTTTCGTCAGCCTCTGAAATAAAGCATGCTGAAAAGTCGTTCAGTTTCTTCCATAGTATCAGCATTCAGTGGGGAATCTTAATTACAGGGTTCGAACAAGGCCCCGGTCTGGTTTCAGGCAGCCATCGCTGTTTCCCCGCCGAAGCTGGTCCCCGTTGGTAATTCCAGGGCCGACCACAGTGGTAATGAGCACGGAGGTGGTGGCTGCAGTCCAGGAATACGCAGCTCCGAAGGCTCATGGGAAAGGGTGGTGGGAGAGGTCTGGGAGACAGAAATATTCTGCCATAAACATCAAACTTCCGTAGATGTTACACGGTCACAGTCCGGTGAGCTGCAAGGCTGGGTGGTACCATCATCTTTGTGTCATCTTTAGAGATGATCACACTCTTCCCTCAATTAAAATGTTTGTTGGACACTAGTCATGTCTGCCGGGTGGAGACAGCGTTATCAGCACTCATACCCTCAGGACATGGACTACCCATCCTGTCACACTCAATCCAGAAAACTTGTGTTTTTGGCTCCACACTCCCACAACTTCAGGTTTGTCTGAAAGTGATGACAAATGACATTAGTGTTTTGGCAGTAAGCTGCAACTCCAAGTGAAAGTTTACCCCAAACCCACTCACTCACTCAGCCTAAACCCCTCAACCACAGACTCTTGTGAGAAGTTTTCACACACTTATGGGTTGTAAGTGTGTGTATCCCACAGCACTCTTGCCTGTGGCTGGATTAATGTTGACGTCTTTAGTTTTTGGATCGCTGCAACACGGAGCCATGTGTCTGTGAGTACAGCAGGCTTTAACCTTGCACGCTTAAAGCTCAAGTCAGCGCCACTCCTTTTCCTCCGTTCCCTGCCTCTCAGCGCAGCTTCGTCCCATTCTGGCCTAAAAACGCTGCTCGAGCTTGAGAGTTGTCAGCAGATCTTGCGAACCACAGCACATTTCTGAGGCCAGTTGGTTGATACAGGCCTTTTGTTGCAGAGTTGTTTTACCGACTCGAGCTGCTCGGCTCAGGCTCATTGTGGAGTGGTTGCTCATAGCTGTGTCAGTTCACATGAGCTGTTGCGCTGAATGGGTCAGACCTGTGGGATAAACGGTGATATCCTGTCAGAGGAGGCTCGCATTCACATGGGCTTTGAGTCCTCGTCATCTCAGCAGGAAAACGACTGATATCAATCTCCAAACGCAGCAGCCGAGACAGAAGCTGAGGATTACACTGAAGAAACACATCATCTTTATTTCTGAACAAAAACACCTCGCTATAATTTTTTTTAAGTCAGCTGATTTTATAGATATTGAGCTTAAAGTGCCTGTGACATGCCTATCCTTCAAATACAAAAAGTCAAAGAAAACATCTTTATACTTAAGAAAAT
>JAUBOC010000181.1:16052538-16076108 GCA_032275365.1 Anablepsoides cearensis | reverse complement strand
ACTTTCCAGGGCCTTGAAATCATTTTTTTCAAATTCACAAACTTTCAAGGATTTCAAGGACCCGTGGGAACCCTGCACGTTGAACATGGAGCATCCAGCGATTCAGGATCATTAGTGCGTTTAAAATGTGAAATGAAATGTTGACCAAACAGACACCTGATTTGAAGCTTTGAAGAAACTAAAATAAAATCTGAAACAAAATGACAGAAATCCAGTTCAGAGCTTCTCCCCATTTATTAATAAAAAAAAAAGACATTTAATAAAGGCGTTGGGGTTTGCCCATGGTGCTCTTGATGTAGAGGGCACGCACGTTCTGCCAGTTCTTCTTCAGCAGGGACACCAGGAAGTTGACAGCCAGGTGAATGTTGTAGACCAGTTCATCCTCTGTCATCTTCACGTGTCCGACTGCCACGGCCAGACAGAGCACCTACACACAGACAATTAAAAACAAGGATTAAAAAAATTAAATAAATAATAATAATAATAATAAAGGACGCATAATAAACGTAAACAACTAAATATACCTTCTTCATCTGGAACTTGATGGTGGATTTGACCTCATCCACCTTGGTGTTCATGTTCTCGTTGTGGGTCAGCAGGGAAGGAAACTTGCCAGCCTTATTCAGTCCAGGTCCCAGGATACGGGGGATCTGCTTGATCAGAGACTCTGAAGCCAGGAAGGCGTCGTACTTCTTGGCTAAAAGAACAAAAATGGAAAGTTTGAGACATCTTGATTGATCTCTAGCACGGACTTGTCCTGCAGGCTAAACTTCCTACCGAGCTTCTTGACCAGCTTCTTGTTCTTGTTGAGCTTCTTGAGAGCCTCGATGTCCATGTGGGGAATATCAGCAGCTTTGGCCTCGTCGCAATGTTGCTGGTCTCCCAGAACGCACACGGAGAACTTGGGCCTGGGGAGAGTCTTCAGCCTGCATTTCATCAAAAAAAAAAAAAAACAGTTTGCCACATTTTAAACACAGAAGCATTTGACTGTAATGATGGAGTGAAGCTAACAATGTTACTTCCAGTACTTATGACAAAAAATAAATAAAAAATAGCACAAGGTTGAAAATTTTAAAATAAATGGATGCAAAACAATTTAACATTTCTATATTTGTGCTTAAACAGAAAAAGATGCCATTTCCACATGAGACTTCTGATTTTTATGTGTAACAGAAGATTCTTACCCATACCACCACAGTGGTCGGCGTCCAGCGGACCTCTTGTAACAAAGTAAAATTGGTCGGCTTGAGGACGTTGAGCCTAGCAGCTCAGCCACTCAAAGCCTCCCCTCATGTTTTAAGACCCAGGGTCGGGGTCCGCCTGCTTTGCCACCACCAGCCGAAGCTGAAATGGGCTCAGACAGACTACCCAGTTTACTTTTCTATGCCTGCTCCTGACCCGTCTGAACTAATTAAGATTTTAACAATTCTACTTTTTAGGCGTTTTGAAATTCAGACAGGGCTGGAAGCAAACAAGGAAAAGGTTGGGTGAAACAGTGAAATGTCGAACCTGACTGTGCCGGAGAAACGCTTGTCCTTCTGGGGATCATAGTTTTTAAGGCTGATCTGCAGCTCCACAGTCTCCACAAACCTATCAACGAGCAACATGTTTATTTTAGATTCAACTTTCACAAAACCTCAGACTAAATTAACCATGTTTTTCTGTACTCACTTCCTCGGCTTGGCCACAGAGCCCTGCAGGACCTCCTTCACAGCTTCATACAGCGTGTCCCTGGAAACCTTACTGTGTGATAAAAATTTAAATCAGTTAATAATACAACTATAGTTCACCTTTGATACTTGAAAGTCTCATTAAAACAAGTGTCAAGAGTTGCGGTTTGATTATACTGCAAAATACAGTTAAACACATTTAAAGTCAGGCAAATTTAATTTAATGTCATCAAGAATAGGTTATCTAACATTAAATAAGACGATTGTTAAGTTAAATGTGTTTTTTAACTGCGGATGGACACGGATTACATTAAAAAAATGTAGCGCTGACTCCGTCCAGTTCACCGGCTAACCTGAACCGGTCCGCATAGACAGCTAAGTTTTACCATTTCTATCAAACAAGGTTACTAAATAACTAAAACTTTGAAACACTATAAGTCAACGTGTTCATATGAAAACTCTAAACATGTGCAAACACGAACAGAATCGGCATTATAACTCGTTTTTTCAGTAAATTTGCTCCCAACCTCATTTTGGCTGCTTGTCCCTGTCGTCGTGCTACGCTGAAAAGGACGTACAAGGCGGAAGTTACGCAAGATAAAGGTGGACTACGTCATTCCTTAAAAAAAAAAAAAAAAAACTTTATTAACAAATAAAAATACAATTAAGATTTCGTTAAAATGCTTTTGATTATTTTGGCAGTAACAAAAACAGTAATAAATTATCTGGATAATGCATAAATGTTTTGGCCATATCTGTGCTGTGCAAAAGTTTTAAACCACATCTATTTTCGTTACACTTTGCTTTTAATGGATTACTTTTTTTATATATATTTTTGGTCTTGGCTGAAAGCTTTGTGTTTTCTTAAGTTATTAAAAAAATGCTTCTTACTAATTTTCTCTCCAAAATTTGTATTGGTTTCACCTGAAAAACTGTTATACGTAGACTCCTTGCCAAGCACAACTAAACATAACTTTGCATAGCATTCATGGAGGTAATGATGTTTTAATTACTTCTAATCTCATCACATTATTCATGTAAAACTGGCTTATGCTTTTTTTTTTATTAATCATAACTTCTATATACAGTGGAGTAAAAAATGACTAGCATTTCTGTTTAAATCATTCCTTGGTTGCATAAATAATGCAGTTTGTTGCAAACCTGTTCAAGTAAAAATGACAAATTTTGGAGAATTTTAACTCCAATAAATTATACAAAATACTATTTTTTTTTTTTTATTCTCTAGCGTATCAAGAACATCAGATGATAAATATGACAATAGAGTAATAAGCAAACGACATTAAAACCAAAAACATGCTGCGGGATAACTTTATTTTCAGTAGCTTTATAAACAAACAGTATATTGAATCATGTGTGTGAGATCCTTTTTAAAGACGCTTGAAGAGACTTCTTTAGGAATGTTTCATTCGTATTAAGGCAGCTCATCAAAGAGTGTTTGTGCTCAGCGGTAATCTGGGGGAAAATATATTTATTAATTCATAAATAGATTAGTTTTATTCCTGTTCATCTACTGTGTTAGACATAACTTTCCCCACTCACATGGCTGCTGTATTTGGTGAGGACTGTCAGCATCATTTTGGCAAACTTCACAGATTTTGTGAAGCGAGGACCCTGACTGATGAGCTGCTTTATGAACTGTGTGAAAACGTCTTCATTCAAGTCAGCCTGGCAGGAGAAACAAACAAAAAAAGTACTGTCAAATAGATAACCGTGAACATTGTGGTTAAATGGCAACATTTCTCACTAATAAACTATTTACCTTTGAGTCTAACAAGCTGTGGATAATGGAGAGCACAGCTTCACTCCAAGAAACTTTGAATGTCATTCTGAGATAGAAAGAAAAAAAATATATATATTTTTTCACATTTGAAGCCTGCTTTTTTAGTTTTAAATAAAAAATACAAGATAATTGAGTCTTACTGAAACACTAGCAGTTTGTAGTGGGAATCCAGAGAACTTTCTATCAGTCTGTTCAGTAGCTCTGCCTGTGGGTGCCCTGAAAACAAAGCAAAGTCCAAATTGGATCAACAAATATTGGGGCCAAAGACTGAGAGAAAAGGTTCTTGACCTGACTTTGATTAACAGCAAAGCATCACTCCTGTTAATGTGTACTTGATGTTAAACTCAAAACAGCTGGGCCTCTGTAACCGACTGACTGACGCCACCAAAATCCTGTGATCTGCACAGGGTTTATTATTGCCCTTACATATTTTATTTTGAAATCTTGTTGATTTGGATGCTCACGACTAAACATATTCTACAATATCTAACATCTCTTTGAATCAGAGCAGTTGTGACGCTTTTGCAGTGCATTGATTGGCCTCACCTACGTTCTTGTCCTCCAGTATTGGACAGATTACAGCGAGGCACATGGGTCTGGGATAGTGGGCACAGAGAGAGATCGCTGCCGTCACCAGACACCTGGAAGCCGGCTCTGCCAGGGTCAGAACCTACAAACAAAAACGAGCTTTCAGCATCAAACGCAGCCCTGTTTGCACCAATCCAGTGGTTTACCTTCTCCAGCAGGAGGCTCCTGAGGAGAGTTGCTGCCGTGCTGTAGCTCAGGTCAGGAGAGAGAGACAAAATACTGTTGCACAGTTTTGGCAGAGTGTGTTCGGGTATGAGGGGTAAACTCAGCATGCTGCATAACGCCTCCACCTGAACAGGGCAGGTAGAAAGGAAAGGACTCGGTTTGGTTAAAGAGTTTTTCTTTGGTTATAATTGTAACAATGAGGCAAAAAAAAGGGTCAGTACTTGGCTGGGGTCACATTCATTCAGCACTTTGAACACATCTGTGGAGGGTTCATCCCACTGAAACAAAAGCAAAACAAAAAAATTATTAATAGTGGCATTAAATGTTATATTCCATCTGTGCTGTGCAAGAAAATAGATGCACCTACCTCTTTTTGACTTTCCAGTAATTCTTTCATTAGAAGAAAAGAAGCCTAAACAAGCAGAAAAGTAAGAGCTCAAATTTGATATACTGCATGTTAACATAAAGAAAATAAGTGCTCCTTCCTTCATTTACCCTCAGGTTTTCAGGCAGGTTGTCCTGCAGGTTGTCTGCTGCAGGATTTCCTGCAGTAGCAGCACTTTCACATCCTTCTCCTGCCTGATCCTTCGTGTCTCCAGCTTCCATCTCATCAAGCTCGTCATCAAAGATGTTCCACTTGATCCGTTTACTCTCCCGTCTCGTTTCTTCATCGTCTGCGTCTTCCAAATGAACAAAACTGCCTCGCCTTTTCCTTTGCGTGCCCACCTCTGATACCGTCTGATAGTCAGGTTTTACCATTTGATCGTTGAAGCACTGAGCCCATCCCGTCTCACCGCAACCGACCGAACCTTCGAACATCACCTGAAGTTTTCGGCTGCATTGTTCGGTGCACAGGGGCTCGTCGTAGTGAAGCTCCAGTTTTCTCCTCAGCTGTCTACTTAGAGCCGACACCCAGGGGTTCAGATGGGAGTCCTCAGTGAGACATTTGAGCAGACGGAGAACCGTGGTCCAAGGAAGAACAGACTGAACCTGGTAGATGAAGGTCAGTAGGTTCTTTTGGAACAGTGTTGGAAACAGGCACACAAGTGGTTTACTAAAAAGGATAAACAAAAACAATGTATTTACATCAATCATAAATACCATTATTGATGGATATTATAATGGATGTATTAGAACACGTAAATGTATTTTATCAATTTCATTGGTTATTCAAGAAAAACTTAAGTTTGGTCTCTTTTGTGAAGTTTGAGAAGATTTAAAAAGTTGATTACAGACTCAAACATTAAATAAAAGTCTACAGGGAAATGACTGTTCAGTTTGTAACCCTACTTAAAAGTCAATTATACCCACTATTTACACGGATTTGCCGCGACAAACTACAGTGCAGCCTCCAGGTTCCCACCAGATACATGTCGCTGAGCAGAAGCCGTCTCCATAGCAACAGCCAGGCGTCAAAGCGACATTTACTGTCGTAAACAGACCAGAACCTGACAACGCCACGAAAACAAACCAACAAAAACAAAGTTTAAAAAAAAAAAAAAAAAAAAAAAAAAAAAAAAAAAAAAAAAAAAAAAAAAAAGGAGCCAGTTCTATACACTTACATGGTGAAAGTATCTTTGTCAGTCTGTGGACGGGTTATTTCGTCCTGACACAGTGTTTCTAAGAGGTTAGCCAGAGAGATCTCGGGGTTCGCCCGCTGCTGCTTGTGGAAGACTCCGAGCGCTTTCTGTGTCCCGGAGAGTCCGGACATCAAAGCCCCGAGCAGCAGCCTCGACTGTCCGTCAAACCGATTCAAATACATGATATTAATGAGACAAGATACGAACTGAATGAGTTTTCCTTTGAAACCCGCCAGTTTTTAACAGTTCTTGTCCGACTGGATCAAATGCTATTAGCAGCATTACTGCCACCTGCCGTCCTGGAGGGGCTTCAAGAACTGTGCGCCTCAAAGATCTGGAAGTGCCAAATCACTGTACACATCAAGGATAAAAGGTTGGATTGTTGAAAAGATATGAAATAATATGTGTATATAAATTGTTCTATGAGATTTTGTTTTAAAAGAACCATTGATGGAACTTATACTTGAGAAAAAAAGGGGCAGATAAGATTTTTTTTCTTCTCTCTGCTGCCTTTTATTTCATTCTCTTTTTCTTATAAAGAATAAAGTTTATAATTGAGAAAAAAGTTTATAATTGAGGAAAAAAAGCAATTAAATAAAAAAAAACTTATTGCATAGCCGCCACAGTGGATCAAAATATTTTATTTAATCATGCCCATCTATTTATCAACATTTTGAATAAAAAAAAAAACAAAGTACAAGAAACATTCAGTGAAACAAGTTTTATTTTCAGTGTACAACTTTTTTGAATTTTTAAAAAGTAATAAAAATGTCAACATTTTCACGTTCTTGCCAAAAACCAGGAAGGGTTTAATATATTCGCTTGAGGAAAATTATTCTAGATTAAAGATAAGCAAGAAAGGGCACAGTACACTTTTTTGGATTTAACTTTTAGGCAATTAAAACCACCATCCACACTTTAAAAATCTCAGAACTGTCCAAAATGACACCAGTTCAAATAGAGCACTCGGATGTGTAGACACAAGGAGAGATGGTGAACAAGGAACCTAGCCATTAGGAGGGAAGTACACCTCAACTTGAAGGAAATTGACGTAGTCAAGATCAGGGATAAAAATTCAAAGATGTCTTATCTGAGAAAGTCAAACCACATGTGAAATACACACAAATTTCTTCAAAATATAGCACAAAACATCAGATTATGCTATTTCCCAGCGCATTAAGATTACAGTCTATGTGATCACTGCAGAAACCTAAAGATACTTGGAACTCTGGACCATAACTGATCCCTGATCTTGACAAAAGTCTGCTCAAAAGGTGCTTTAGAACAGATTCCAAAATGGACAAAAGTCAAAAACACAGCCATGCAACTCAAAGCCAGTGATTTTTACTTACAGCTACAATCAGCGCTTCAGGCACTGACAAAAGGAACACAAAGCGACAGCTCAGAACTCATATTCTGTTTAGGTAAAAAGGAAAGTCCTCATCTTCTGAATCGTCACTCCCAAGGAAGGCCATGGCTAAGAAAAATCCAAGCAGATCAACACTGTTTTCATCTTCGTCTTCATCTTCATCATCTGAGAAATACTGTTTAGAAGAAAATGGGGGGGGGGGCAGATTCACAAATATGTTGTGTGCTTTAGAAGTAAATTATTTTAACTTTCAAAAATGACTGCACTCTTACCGAAAACACATGACTTGAATTTCTGACATGGCTGTATAGGCACTCTGATTTGAAGGGACAGTATCCATATCGGTCGTAGATGCAGCATCTCCTTTTACTGAAACACAAATATGACACCAGTTAGAAACTCATTACCTGTGTGCATCTTTCAAATACAACACAAATCATGCATTTTGAGATATGCATTTTCAAAACTGCCTCTAGGTTGAATCACCATTTTTACAAACATTAACCAAAGCAAACATCTACAGTTAGACCTGCTGCACAGAAAAATAGAACCATCAGTGACTCGCCTGAATTTCTTCTTGAATGCATCCACTGCACTTTCCTTTGCTGCTCCTTCAATCCAGACTTTGCTCGGCACGTAGAAAGCAGATTTCACTCTGCACTGCGGGCAAGTCCTAAACATTTAACAAACTGGGGTGAGAGGTCAATTCTTTAAGGTTTTTGCCTTGACCTTCAATCATAGCAGAAACCCACCTTACAACATCAGAACCGAGATCTTTAGTCTTCCTCCAGGTTGAGATGCATTTTAAACAGAAGGGATGGTTGCAGTTTGGCAAAAGCCCAAAAATGTGCTCTCTCTTGTTCTCCTTTTCGTAGACCTTTTCCATACAGATGCCACAGATCACATTTTTACTCTGCAGGAAGGCCTCGGTTTCCTCTTCACTTTTGTTACTGGAGGCTGCAGCTGCAGCAGCTCCACCCTCCTGTGGTTCAATTTCGGAGGAACCCTAAAAAAAAAAAAGTTATAGAGTATAGTTCGGTTTATTTTGACTTGCACAGCAATCATACTTTGACTTGAATAACAAGAGGAAATCCAAACCTCCTCTATTCTCTGATATGAACTTGATCGAGCAATTCCTGAGTTCTGGCCAGACTCTGGGCCAGTTCTTTCTCCTGCAAGAAACGCACAACACCAATGAGATTTTAAGTTATATCAGTCTGAAGTGCAGGTTAAAAATACACTACCAGTACCTTGTGGCTGGTCCTTTGAATTATGTGGCAGGGGCCCAGAGAGGCGATGAGAATTTGAGGCATCAACAGTCGACTCTGATCCACTGCATTCCTGCCTGGAGGTGACAATAGTGCGCAGAAGAGATGGTTCTGATCCTCTTCTGTCAGAGGAAGTGTGGGCCACACTGGAGGAGGAGACTGAAGGCACTGAACCTCTTCTAGTTGAAACAGCTGTGTCAGCACCAGGTTGAAGAATATGGAGATACCTGATGGGGGAAAATATAGGAGCATTTTAGAAATATATACATACACACTTAAAATACAATGAAAGACCATTAAAAAATATATATATATATACTTTTACCTGCAATGCTCGCCATACCAACATTCACCTTTCTGAAAGTATCTGCATATCTGAGGTGGTTGTATTATGGTCAACTCATGTCTGTAAAAACATCTTGAACCAAATCTGCATGAGCCATTTAGGAAACGTCTGAGGAAAAAAAAAAGTGTTAAGTTACAAAAAGTTGATCTAAAATCTTAAGTTTAAGCCTGTTACACTCCTTTGAATGTTTACATTTGTGTTTCGAGATAACTTGTGCAAAAAACTGACATCTTTCCCTCACACCAGCTGGGCTTTATTTAGGGTGTAAAATTCTGGTTCATTTTTTAAATATGGGTTTATAAATGCAAGTTTTAGAAGTAAATTTCCCATAAGAGTAGTTTCATAATTTTCCTTTTGAGGACAACATATTTTAATTTTATTATTTTGCAGAAAGTTATTATTCTCCCAAATTAACAGAGTTCATACAAACTGTTTATTGCAACAAGTGAGACTATCAAAGTAAGACTGGAGAGGCTAGTTAAAGCAATGAAAGGACTGTGTCTACAGAGGATTTTTGTTGCCTTCCCGCTGTGTAGCTGTAGGCCTGTGTGTGTGTGTTTGTTTAGGAATGGCGATAAATAACTGCTACTCAACGGTTGCTTCAACCATTTGGTTAAATTTAGTTTATGCTAGCGTCAATTAAGCAAGGTATTTGGTTTGTACCAACCTAAAAATAATGTTTCACTGCAAAACCAATCAGTATTTTCCCACATTCACCTTTGTTTGTTTGTTATACACGTGGCTCTTAATGACCCAACCTTTCTGCTCAAACTGTGTATCTTTCTACTTAAATTAGCTTTGCTCCTAGCTTCCTCGTCGTTTTAGCTGTTGCATTCGTAGGACCGCAATTTCCGAAACTATGCGTTGTTTTTAAACTTTTTCTTGTGTTACACTGTCACAGCTTTGTTAGCTTACCTACAAATACCCCCATAGCGAGTCGAGTCCATCCTCTGTGTTTTGAGCAAGCCGCGAAAGGACATGCCGTCGTTGCTAAATAGCCAACAGCTGTTGTCGCCTACTAATTACCGTCGCAACCAGCCAATGGACGCAGAGAGGGGACGTCCCTGCGTCACGTACGTGAGCGCCCATTGGTCGATAAATGCATCAGTCATCCATGACGCGACTAACGTACGTTTGATGTTTAAAAAGAAAAACACAAACACACTATTTCAAAATAAAAGAAAAATAAAATCACTGTAAAAAAAAAATCTCATGTTTATAAATCAATAAATCTGAACTGAAGATAGGCTACATGCTACAATAAAGAAACACATATTTCAGGTTCTTAGATGTTTGTTTTTCTGACAAGAACCCATCATTTGCACATACAGAGGTAGCTTTATTAAACTTTTTGGTGTAATTTATTTTTATCTAGTCACACAAATTGCTAGCTTGGCACACTGATGTCAGCCAATTAATGCAATGTGCAATAATGTCAGGGATTAAGGCAAAATGGGGTCAAGGATTTGATAAAACAGTGAAATCTATAGAAATGATAGAGGTAGATGGGGATCAAAACAAAATAAGAGCACAGAGGTTACCCCTCCAGGCGGACTACGTGAACCAAGTCCTTCCACACTCAATGTCAACAGAGGATTCATATGGATTTGACGGACAGTAAGGCTGTAACACAAATCAAGACACACAATTGGAATAGTATTCTTGGATTGTGTATATCTCAAATACAAAAAATCTTCATACTAGCTGCTGGATATTGATTTTCAATCATAACATTTCCCAGTATCAATATAATGGATCTCTTTTCTGCTTCACTGCAGATTCTGCAGCACCATGAAATTAAAATCAATCACATGATTGAAAAGTTTGTTGGGTTTGCTTCATGACATATTTGGTAGCACCTAAACTAAACAGACAGGCATGTAATAACAAACACATCAACTCAACCCATGAAATGAGACAAGTCATGATTTGCCCTTACAATATAATCAACAATAACTGATAACATAATTACAAAGAAATGTACTTACAAATAACGGCAAACCTTTTGTATTTTGCAAAAAGAAAAAAAAGCATGCTGTCCCTTGTACTTCAGTGACTTGTGTTTATAGTGTCAGCTTGATAAATCCTGTATAGTACAGTTTCATAGTTGGCTTTAAGACAAAACCTAAATAACTTGGATCTCACATTTATTAAAAATCAGAAATGGTATTGCACAGACACTTATGTTGGGAGAGCCAGCCCAGTTTGTGTTCTTCAAACCAAATGGCAGGGTGGTGGTGGGTCACTGATTATGATGGTGATAATTAAAATATTGTAAACAAATACCAATTTGTGCATCTTCAGCCTCAAGAAAAAAAAAAAAAAAGCCTGAGAAGGATTACAATCACACTTGCAAAAAATAAAATAAAATAAAAACTGGCGCAAGAATATGAAGCATGTTCCCTTTGCAGCCGAACACAGAGCTGCAGTGTGAGGAGAAGCTCTCTCGCTGAACGCTGCTCTGGGGTCAGCTTTGCTATGGGGATGAAACAGGAGCAGCCTCTGTATGAAAACATATCACTCTTCCTGTTAGGTGACCGTTGTGGGAAACAAAGGCTTGCAGCAAATAATTCCAGATGCTCATCACACACACACACGCACGCACACACACGAGTATGCACATCGCTGTGCTGAGGGTAATGCTGATACTGTGAAGACTTTGCTGATTGTGATAGCCCTAAGAAGTGAATACGTCTCGTCTTTGTGTCAAAATTCATTTCCATTCGCAGAAAACAGTGCTTGAATTGAACGCAGCATGTTGTAATAACTGTAGAGTCTGTCTGTAACAGTATTGCTTGAAAAAAAATAAAATAAAATCAGTCTCCGCTGGAGGTTTCTAATACATGTCTTTGTAGATCTCCTGTAGTAAAGGGTGGAGGGAGGTCTCCGACTCAGTCTTTTTGATCTTTTGGACAAGTTGAGCGTTCTCAGTAACCAACTGACGAAGATCAGCCATCTTCTGAAGCAGCTTGGGGAAGAGGTAGACAGAGTCAGAGTGGTTTGCTTGGAGGTGGAGGTCCAGGGCCTGGAGAATGTTGTCCTGACTTTGCTCCACCTGCTTCACGTTCATAAGTCCGGGACGATCTAAGGGAACAAGGAGACATCTTAAAATAACTACCTGGCAAAACTGTAATAATATTAATTTATCAAGCAGCAGGAACACTTTAAAAGAGATGTAATTTGTTTTTAGTGTGGTCGTGTATTTATGAGCCGTCAGATGAATGTTAGATCTTTCTCTGTTTGGGAAACGAATCACAGTTTGTGTGACACTGTTTTGCAATCCAATCTTGCTCTCTGATAATGTTGCAACAGACCATGAACTGTGTCGAAACACAGTCTTCACTGTAAATAACTGTCTGATGCAAAAGTGACACGATGTAAAATAAAATAAAAAAAGAATCTTTAGAAAATGTTAAGCTTTGTTATTTGAAATTTTTTAAATGAGCTCATCTTCTGGTCCTGTTATGAGCTTCAGTGGCTGTTTCAGAGGTCTACTGCAGGTAAGACGCTTACAACTTAAAAATAAAGAAGTATCCCAATTATTGTCATTAGCTTTTTTTTTGTTACAAATGTGACAACAAATAAAATATAACTTTTATGATTCTCAAAATATTATTGTCAGTATTATAGATCTACTGCAATATGTCTGCTGTGGACTCAATAACAGCCACAATAAAAACTTTCTGCTTTGCCAAACTATCTCTTTTAAGTCATCTAGAAATACACTTTTAGTGCGACTGATTACACACTATCTGACGACCAGGGCACTGGAGTCTCATTGTTTGGCAAGTATGAACACCATCCTAGAACAGTCAGCCTCTGACGGGCAGTGTGTGGACGTCGAGTGGGTTCTAAACTGTGGATGACAAAGCATCGAACCTCAATACGGCTCTTTGTTGACTTTGAAGTGAGACAACAGAGACGCCGATGAAGAGTGAAGTTAAGAGCCGAACCACGTTTAAACCTTAAAACACGAATCGTTATTAGCTTATAATAAAAAAAAAAGAAACAACTCAATCTAAAAATCAGACAAATGTTAACATTTTGTGTTGAGAGGGGAAAAAATATGGATAAAAATAAATTCAAAATGTATGACATCTTGTGTCCGCTTGCAATGTGACAACAAATAAGATTATTACCTAAGCTAAACATTTTGTTTAAGACAGAATTAAAACCTACATGGGTGGAAATAAATCCTTTAATCATTGCACTGACAGTCATAAATTCTGCATACTTCACCCATAAAGCCCCTCAGTCTCACCTCCACAGAGAATAATGGCAGCAACAAACAAGGCCAGGTCACTGTCATCCAACTCCAGAGCATTGAACTTCACAGCAAACTCAAACTTGGGCTCCATGATCTCACTGAACGGTTTCCTCAAGCTGCGAAGGAACTCCCTGGTGACAAAGCCTTTACCGTTGGCTACCAAGAGTCCATCTTTGTTCATGAGAGACGGCAGCATGGCAAAAATAGCCTCGTGGACTCCGTACTTCAGCAGCGTAACCTGCGGAGAGCGCACAAGACAGGCGTCCGCCTCTGAACAACCGCGCACCGCAGAGCCCGGCTGGGGCAGAGCGTACAGGTTAGGAGGCGGTGGCTCACCTGGTCATTAAGGAAGAGGTCCACAAACCCTGGAATGCACTTGGCAAACTCGGTGAGCTCTCGCACCGTCTCCACTGTGGTGCACTGACAGCGGTAGAACACGTGGACTCCGATCTCCTTGGTCAGGGGTGCACCTGGAACTAACTGGCTCCATACTAGCCCACTTTCTGCTTGCCAGAGCGTGTCCACGTCGTAGATCACAAACGGCTGAGGCAAAAGACGAAAAAAAAACAGGTGTAACTGTAAAGACTTAGAACCAGGATTAGGCTGCTATGGGATTAAATATAAAAATATACTAGAAGTCTGTAAACAATATAAAAGAAGTAGATGTACGGTATATTTAAAAAAGCCTAAATGTAAAATATGGACAACCTGGACATCTGTGGATAAACTGCATAATAACTGTTGCTCTCCAATCCAGCTCAGCTTTGTTCATTCAGACCTTTTAAGTGATAACAGTGGTTGTTTTAATTCTAAAAGATTCAAATATTATTTAGCAATAAGTGTATTAATTTTCAAGTCACTAGTGGAGCATTTCTGCTTATAATCAAGGACAAATACCCTAATGTAAAATTGATGACATTTAATTTAAAGAGTGAAACAAAAGAGAATCTACCCACTATAACCAAGTCAGAGTTGAAAAATAAAATAAGAAACCTGGTGATTATCCATTATTCAAAATAAGTTATGGCATTATTTTTCAGATTTGACTTATTCTGTGCATTGACTTTTACAATCATTATTATTATTTAGATAATAAGTTATAATTTTTATAATATAATAATTATATAACATCTATTCATTTGTCTTTTAGTGTCAAGAACTGAATTTAGAGATTAAAAAAAAGAAAATAGATTATCATAAAGAAATAAAGATGTGAATATAGATTTAAAGTGTCTAAAATGTAGAATAATTAAAGTAAATAAACTTTTTGTTTTTAATTCAATTTAGGAGCAAATAACCAGTTGTTAAAGTGCCTGTGACATGCCTACCCTTCAAATACAAAAAGTCAAAGAAAACATCTTTATACTTAAGAAAATTGGCAAAGTACACATGATTTTACCCATTTTGTCACATAACTGGCCTACTTTCTTTTGAATTTGGCTCAGCCAAAGTGAAACAGGAAGTGACGTCAAAGGGGAACTCATTAATAAAATAAACTCCCTTGTTTTTGTTTATTAAAACAAAATTATTTAAGCTTTAACTCTTCTTTGTCTTTCTTTGTTAATGACTCAAAATAATCTAAAGAAAGATCAGATTCTTCTCTACAGTCTGTGTTATTACCTTTGTAACAAAGCTCTGTTTACATGCCGACATTCCCCTTTGACATCACTTCCTGTTTCTTCACATGCAAATACCTCAACAACTGTTCATCTCAGCGACATGAAATTTGTTTTGCAACATGTTATCATTGTTATCTTTCCAAAAATGCATTCATGCTTATTACAAAAATTTGATGTCACAGGCACTTTAAGCCACAATTTTATTTACTTAATTTTTTATGTTTATCATTTTTTTGTATTTACAATATGTGCAATATATTGTATTCTTAATTTGTAATTGTATATTTCAATGTCAGATAAGCAGCATTTTTTAAATGTTTAAAGCTCAAACAAACAAATGTTACAACCCCCACTATAAAACATTGGAAAACGGAACCAAAGTTGGTTTAACCTTAAAGAAAACCATAATGAAAGGGATCAACCGGATGAATAATTTGAAGTCTGGGGCTAAAGGTTCAGACGTACTGAGGTGCTGCTGGTTTTGCCTGTCAGGATGCTTCGGGCCCTCTTTTTGGTCATGCTGAGGTTCTTCAGGTAGGCTGTGTTCACTTGTTTGGCCAGCGTCTTCAGATCCGAGCCGCCCGGTTTGCTGAGGTTCAGCTCCTCCGCGAGCAGACCCGCCACCAGCTTCTTCCTCTCCGCCTCGGGCATTCGTCCGTATCGGATCGCTGAGCAAACACACGCAGACGCGGGACTTGTTTTGAGTGGATGTTCCCAAAACAGTTCAGTTATGATATCTGTTTTTGTTTAAAATGATAATATTCATAATAAAATAAGGAGGAGGAGGAATCAACAAGGCTGTTTTCTAGGATTATGTTAACGGATTTCAGGTTGTCGCTCACTTCTAATTCACGAAACTTTTCAAACCAGATTCTTGCCAAACAGCTGACTTTTCCCCCCAACTTACAATTTGTGATGCTTGTTCTGAACGTTTACAACTTACCATCATGAGACATTCCTAAAGACAGGCACTTTTGGAAGCGACAATATTGGCACTTATTGCGATTCTTCTTCAGTATTTTGCAGGAACGCTCGCAGCGCTCGTACTCCAGTTTCATCCTCACGGTTCGCCGGAAGAAGCCCTGAATCAGAAACAATGCAACTGGTTGAAAGACTGCGCGGTGCACACAATATTTAAAAAAAAAAAAAAAAAAAAAAAAAAAGATAGCTGCTATCAGACTTTTTCATCAGGCAAAAATTTTGCGTCGTGATGCCTGAACTGTGTCACCTTGCAACCTTCACAGGCGTGTACTCCGTAGTGGAAACCTGAGGCCTTATCCCCACAGACTTTACACTCCACACTGATAACAGCACCTGAGTTCTCTTCTCTGCCAAGACGCAGCTGCTCTGACAGCGAGGGCGACGAAGTTTGGGAAAGGTCTGCATTTAAAAACATTACAAAAATATAATATAAATAATTATAAATCTAACGTCTGTCTAAATTTAACATTTCTGTCTTTACCCGTGTAGCTGGATGATGCACTGTTGCTTTTCTTGCTGGGATCGCTCTCCTCCTCTTGACCCTCCCTCTGCCTTTTCTTCTGATCCCCTCGCAGGCCTTTAGTAGGAAGCGCTTCCTCCGCCTCCTCCTTGTCCTCCTCATCCCCGCTCCCCGGACTCTTTAACCCTCGCAGGTCCGCCGGCTCCGACTTTGTGCCCTCGCAGCTGTCCGAGCCGCCGGACTCCACTTTCTTCGGCGGCGCCCACTTGACGTCCACCTCATCGGGAGGAGGAGAAACGGGCGGGCCGTGGCCGTTGACCTCGTCCTGCTGCTTTGCGGCAGTTTGAAACCGTTTCATGGCTCCTGTCGAAGCAGACTCAGCGGATCATCTCCTGTCACGTCGCCATCGCAGCCCGATTTTCTGAAAAGCAGAGGCATTTCTATGAACATTACAAGCGACATTAAAAGAACTGTATGCACTTAACATGTGTACTATACAGAGAGCTAGAATGAACAGCTGCTAAAAACCTAAGTGGCTCCAAATGCCTGCATATCATATAGCTCTCTGTTGTATCCAACATGTGAAGGGTTAACAGTCAGACTTCAACATGTCAAAACACAGAGCAGAGCCAAAGCAGTTCTCTTCACGTCATTTTTTTTTCCACAAAAGCACACTGGTGTAAACATTTCTAAAGTTTTTTTTTTGAGAATTAGTTTGGTTTTTATCTGCGAAGAGAGCCTTCAGTAATCTTTTACTGGGTGTTTGTTTGGGTGTCCTCTCAGTCACTGAATTACTACCGTTTTGTTTGAGCAGCCAGTGAATGTCCTTGATAGTAACAGAGTTACAACACGACATGATGTGCACTTACCTCTGCATTGTTTTTTTGCCCAGCAAGTGGAAAAGACGAGCAGGGGCCCCCCTTTTCATTGAAGAACCCTGAAGGCCACAATTTTCAGCTTGTACTATTTTCATTACGCTACTTTTTAAAAAGTTATTGTTTGTCAACCTGTATATTTTCACTTAAAGAACTGCTCAACTTAAATTAGATTAAAGCTACCAACCCTTAGAAGAACTTAACACTTAAAAACACACAGAAGAGCATTCTTGCAAAATAAAAATTGCTGGTTATATTAAGCTGGTTACAGCAGTGCTGCTGAGTCTTCATTTTCCTAAAGTAACTGATTAACAATGCATGACCAACTGGCTTTTTTTTTCTTTAAAGTGGCCAAAATTTGACAAATAAAATCAGTCGGCTGATAAACCCAGCATATCAGCAAAAACATACCAGCTGTTGAGCACAGTGGTTTTTGCACCTCATTGAGTCAAACATGAACTGTTCCGCAGTACAACCCAATTTAGAGTCAATTCTCTGTGATCGTTTTTATTATTTGTAACTCATAACAGAATCACAGCTTAGGTCTCAGCAGGTCAGCGGTCATTCTCGCGGTCTCCTGAGGCTGCAGGTCTGAGCCCAGGTTGCGTCACAAAGGGCATCAGACCTCAGCCAAAATAAAAAACAAACAATTCCTAATTAGCCAGTGTGGGGTTTGACTTTTCTAAATTGCGTCGACTAGTTTGCAAAAAAACTGAGAAACAGGGTGATAAAGAGCAACACCTGACTGGGTGAAACAAATATAATAAAAATACTTGGAGAACAGAGTTGTTCTCAAGCCTAAAATTTCTTTTGCTTTCATGCTGTTAAAGCGAGACTTTACTTTTTCCATCTCTAACTTTTAAATTAAGTGTTTGACATCGTCACTGTGTGCTGATGAATGGTAACTGGGGTGTGTGCATAATATACATCTCTGTTTGTGTTTTTTTTTTTTAAAGCAAGTTGGCTGGACTCTGCAGCAGCCTGGAGACATCTGTGTTATTGTTTGCCTGGGTTTCATGGTAAGCTGCTCAGTCTACTTGTTGGCTGCTGTCGGGGGGAAAGGGTGCATGCACTGTGTACACACTGAGCTGCACTGATGGCAGGCGGAGGCGGTGGAGCAGAGGGCTTTAAGGGTGGTGGTAAGAGGGGGGGGGGGGGGGTGTTTTTTTTTTTATGTTTTTACCCCCCGCGGCCCCCTTGTGGATTAATCCGCCCATGATGAGTTGTGGAAAAACAACTAGTTTCTACTTGTTTTTAAAGTTGAATTCTGTCGGTTTCGACGATCAACCCGACAGATGACAAGAGTGCTGAGAGACTGCTCCAACAACCTGTCACACTGGTTCTCGGAAGCTACTTTTTGTGAGTCACTGGACTGTAACTGGATCCAGGCGTTCGGACTGGAGATATGAACTGACGGCCAACCCCACACATTATCTGGAGTCAAACTTTTTTATTTGCTTTTAACAGACAAACCTGTCATAACGAACCCAGAACCGAGCTGCTCTCGCCTCTGCCGGAGACTCGGCTCCTAACCTTGATTTTGACTAAGTGCCGTTAGCTTAGCTGTTAGCGTAGCTCACATTCCCGATCGTTTCTCAACAGAACTGTTCGATGGCCACCAGGTCGACTTACCTCTCCCCGCGGAGCCGCTGGATAAAGGGACGTGTCCGCCACGACAACCCGCCGGAAAACACGCAAGTGGCGAAAACAGTCCCGTCCGGGATCGATCGGCTGTTGACAAGTTGTTGAAGTCGCCGACAGAGGCACAGGCTAATAACAGGAGCTAATGTCAGAAAGCTAACTCAGTAAAAAAAAAAAAAAAAAACTTGAACAAGAGTCAGGCCTTTCATGTGGCAACCGGGTCGATAAACAGCTGAGGTGGAGAAAAGGAGAGAAACTAATCCTGGTAACTCTGTTTATCAACACATCACATGCAAATAAGCAAAGTTACCGAGCAATCCCTCTCTTCGCTTTCTGCCTGCCCTGTTCATGGCTTTGCTTTGCTTCACTCCTCCTCCTCCTGCTGCTTCTCCTCCTCCTCCTGTCACATGTCAGGACACAGCTCCCCCCAATGCACCCATTCACACAGGCAGAGGTAACGGGAATTTCAATTATTTTCTAAGAGCCGAATCATTTGGCTCAACTCTGGAAGAAAAAGAAAAGATGTTGCAAAGTGTACAACTACTATTGCATTTATATAATTGCTATTGTGTCAAAAAGATATACCATTACGAGTTTATAAAAAAAAGCCCAAATATATGATAGTTTTATATGTAGCTTCTCTGGTGATGTTGGATAATTAAAGAAATGAATGATTTATTGTCTATATTAGCTTGTGGCCACGCATTAATTAAAAAAATCAAATATCATAGGACAAGCTCTGTATTTTAAACATTTTTGTGCACACCGAAAAATAAAATAGGGATACAAAAATCTTTTCTCAAACCATGTTTGAGTATGAATAGTTCGGGTACTCACCATTATCAAGTACCAATGCAAAATACTTCCTGAGTTAGAACTCAGGACCATTACACAATGACTTTAAAAATACATTTATTTGATTTAAAACAAATACACAGCATATTATTTAATGTTGCAACGTTTTAAAGTAAATAAAAATACAAAAAAAAGGTTTTCTTTTAAACCCTTTCTTAACATGGAAAATGACAAACTTTTCCTTTCACTTCAAATGTGAATTATAACTCATTTAATTGAGTATAAATGCCAGCATCCTTGTTTATATACAGGTATTGGTGCATTTTGTACAAGTACTTGAAAAAATGCTGGTATTGGGCCTTACACCAGTATCGGCATCGAGACACCACCAAAACAAATATCTGAAAATAAAAAAAAATTGTGTGCCTGCCTTTGCATACACCCTACTCCACCCCCTGTTCACCATCAATCAGAACAATAGTTTTGGTTAAAATATTCTAATTTAAAAAGCGGCAGTACAATAGCTTGTAATCTCTTATCTGGCAACTCCGGCTCTTCACTTCTTAAAGTTCAAGCTGATAAAAAGTGATGGACGCGTTGCATTGACTTGCTGACTTGAAATTACGTTATTAGGGGCTGTTCCAATGGAAATTTGTGACTTGGAAGGCCGAAATTCCGACCTCCGAGTACAACTTGAACACAAAGTTGGGACAGCCGGGGCAGAATTGCAACTAATTAACTGTCAACATGTCAGTGCGGATGGAGGACCACTTTACAAGTGAACAATCTTCTACAAAAATTATAGATCCTTTTTTTTTTTTGTTGCTGACTGTGAAAACGTTACACGTTCACATCGCAATGGCTGTTTAGACGAGTTTCCAAAAACTTCCTCTCTGTTTTAGTCAGAAAATACAATTTCTGTTGTCACAAAGACAATCAGCCGACATGCAACAGAAATGTTACAGTTTAAAACTGTAACATTTCTGTAAACTGTCAGTTTTACTCAAAAATACTGTTGTGTAAACTTGGCTTTAGAAAGGATGAATATCTCAGATGGGCAGAGGTCACCGTGACCTGTTTTAGGGAGGGTCTTGCATATTTCAGCAGGACAAAATTAATAACATACTGGATCCATGTCCACAATTTTTTTTATATTTTACTCGATGTAATCAAATTCTGACTATGATGCAATTCTTAGTTTAATCATTTTATGTTTCTGATGTTAAAATGTTTTTATGACATTTGCAATCTGTTACATTGTTTTTATTTATAACTTTCACATCGTCACAATATTTTCTTAAGTTTTTTTTTACTTTTACTTAGTTATTTTTTTAAGTACTTTATATACTGCTGGTTGCAAGTCAGAAAACCAGTTTGATCAGCTCATTGTTGTGCTCAGTGAACGACCTAATACCAACCAGTATCTCCAGTACCAAGTTTCTCTTTCTAACTCATGCAATTAATTGCCAACTTATGGTAGGAGTCAAAAAAGCATTTGAGGAAAAGTCTAGTGTATTAAAACATCTTTTTTTTTATTTATGTACAGTAGCTTCAGTCAAATACTTTAAATGAACCGTTGAGAACTGGGCAATGCTGCTAACGTACTAAAAAAAATGAAATGATCAACAAACAGAAGCTCATCCCTTTGGTTCATGTCCTAATACTTCAGTATTAATCATTTTTATAAGCCCCACAATGAAGCATATTCAAGAAATGTTAATTACTCATTTATTTATTTTCTATACCTATTATTTTATTAGGTCTGCACTCGTAATCTCATAGATTTTATGCTGCTGTATTCAACATTTAATTCCCCCTGGAAACAAGAACATTATTGGTTGTTTATTCAGCCACAAAAAGGTGTTTTTTATTTCCCACCATCATACACTCAAAAAACAGATTATTGGATTTACTTGACCAAGTTATGTCAAGTGGTTCCACTAAATTAACTGAGTTGAGTAAATCTAAAGCACCTTGCACAATTACATTGAAATAAATAATAAAAGTTATGTTGGACTTACTCAACACAGTTAAGTGGAACCACTTGACATAACGGAGTTAAGTAAATCCAACAATCGTTTTTTTGCGTGTAAGGTGAAGCTAAACGACTTGTTCTGTCTGTATGTGGATCTAACTCAGTCAGTTTTATAGATATTGACCTAAAACCTGCCGTGGTAGTAGCTGAGAGTCATCCCCAACACATATTTTGCAAGAATACCCAAGATGTTTGTTTAAAACTTTAGGGTCTGCCTGTTAGCAAAATATCTCATGAACTATTAGATGGACTTTAATGAAACTTTCAGGTAATAATCAATGGATGTTCATTTATGATTGTTTATTCTTTGGAGTCAATCCAATTCAGAATAGCTGCTACAGCTAATTAATATTAGTCAACATAAACATTGCTCTCTCTTAGTCAATTTTCACAGAAGATGAGCTAAAATTTGTCATGGTGGTAGCTAAGAAACATTCCCAACACATACAGATCACAACATGATGTTATTTTCAAGGTTTGACCAAAAAGGCTCCTTCAGTCTTTGCTTGGCCTTTGATTTAATATCAAAATCATGCCTATTAGGAATAAAGATAAGGGTTTTAATAAACATTTACTAATCTGTTATTGTTCCAGTAAATCCAAAACTTTATGAAACCACCATCACACAAATTACTTATGAGTAAAAAAAAAACAACAGGTCAAAATTATGCCACCCTGGAAGACTGTTAAAAGTAAACGTTTTGAAAGGCTGTTATGAGTCTTATTTAAATTTGGGCAGCGTGTAGTTAGCGTGATGAGTCAGGCGATGTCTCTGTTGTTTCAGGTTCTCTGAGCGAGACGCATCAGATTAGTCAGCTGTGACGTGTTTTCTTCTGACAAATGAGGCAAACTCAAATTCAAACGAAAGCCGACGTGCAGCTCGCCCACAGAGCCATGTGGGCGGCAACTCCTTCCTCTGTCACTGTCGCCTTTTTTTTTTTTAACTTTTGCAGTTTTACAGTTAATTTAAAAAAGGTTATTTCATAATGTTTTCATGAATTATTTGACTTTTCCATGATGTGAGGACAAAATATTTGCTTAAAATAACTGAAATCATAAAGGATTTAGTTTTATCTGGTTATGATATCAGTTCATGTTTTTATTAATAATAATTGTTTGACAGGATTAGTCAACAGGAAGCTCTCTCTCCTCTGCTATCGCTGTCTTTCCTGTTTATCAGGAGAGAAATGGTTGTAAAAACTAATACTGTTTTGGATGCTCTACATCCAAACCCCTTCTGAAAACATGTTTAAAATGAAACTTTTACTTTAAGTTTAATATTTACAGAGTGAAAAAAAAAAACAGAGCTTCTCGTAGGATCTGTTTTTAACGGCTCATATCTTCACACTCAGGGCTCTCGTCAAACCTCAAAGCATTAGTTCAGCAGAATAAACAGCAAACGCTCAAAGAAATTGTCTTAAGTTGTTACTGTCTTTGTTATGAGGTCAGTAAATTCAGTATTTAACAGGAGTGGTAGTACTGTAAACTCAGTTGTAAGGCAGACGTCCCGCTGCTTTCACAATATTCACACATCAGACGTCACCAGGGTAACCTCTCAGATTCATGTTTTTCTTTTTTAGGGGATGTCCATGTCTCCGTTTGAGGCGTGCGAGTGACGTCTCTCCAGATCGGACCCAGCTCTGCTGTCGACGTTTTCTTTGCTCTCCTCGTTTCGCTGCTGGTCCTCTGACTCCGATCTCTTTCGGAGACGCAGCCCGGGGTCCCTCTGTGTCGGGATCTGAAAGGTTTGGTACGAGCTTCCCAGAGATGGTCTTTTCTCTAAAAAGGAAAAAAGAAAAAAAAATGGACAAAAAGAAAATGTGTCAAAAAGATGCATATTGTGCATGACTCAACTATTTCTACAACAATATTGACCACAATATCTTGAAAATTGCCTGAAAAATAGCTCTATATTTCTTTTTTAATAACAGTTCGCTAAAGATGCACATTTGATGACTTATTAAAATATAATTAAAATCTGTTCAGTGGTTAAGGAGATAATTGGTTTAAAGACAGACAGATGAAATCAAATTTTAAAGTGCCTGTGACATCAAATTTTTGTAATAAACACGAATGCATTTTTGGAAAGATAACAATGATAACATGTTGC
>JAUBOC010000181.1:16014452-16024532 GCA_032275365.1 Anablepsoides cearensis | reverse complement strand
AACAACCGTTCATCTCAGCAACATGAAATTTGTTTTGCAACATGTTATCATTGTTATCTTTCCAAAAATGCATTCATATTTATTACAAAAATTTGATGTCACAGGCACTTTAAATAACCTGTATGATCAAAGTGTTGCACGAAGCATAAACTACAACCAGAATACTTTAAAGGAATCTTTATCACTTGCTGCATTTCATTCAAAACATTAAAACACAGATTGGTCATGATCGGTCTGTGCACAGAGTAAGCTATGTGTTGAGAATGACTCTCAGCTACCAACACACCAGATTGAAGCTCCATCTGTATAATTGACTGAATTATGGGCATTTTCGTATTTCAGATCAGATAACTGTGGCAGTCATTTTGAATTGTGTTGAGTCCAAAAGTTTAGTGTTTAAAAAAACAGTGTTTACTTTTTGAGGGCTTCGTTGAATTTTGTGTTATGGTTTGTGAGATATTTTGCAGTTAATACACACATGAGCATAAATAAGTGAGTCAGCACTAAATGCTCACTTGTGTGACGTAGGTGTTCAGGTGCCGCTCATTGATTGTGGTGTTTTTGTTGGTCTTGCTGCAGGTACCTGGCCCTGGTGACAGCCCTGGCCTGTGGAGCTGACTGGGTTTTCATTCCTGAGATGCCCCCAGATGAAGGCTGGGAAGACCACTTGTGCAGGAGGCTGACAAATGTGAGTTTATTTTACTTGCATGTTCTCGTTCTCTGCAAACCTTCCAATCAGAATTGATGAACGCACACTCCTTTTTTTTTTTTTTTTTTTTTTTTGCTGATTACATTTTGAAACCATGTTTTCAGCAAAGAGCCAGAGGTTGCCGCCTGAATGTTATTATCGTAGCTGAGGGCGCGATCTCCAGCGATGGCAAACCCATCACATCTGATCAGATCAAAAAGGCAAGCTTCTCCTCCTGGATTCAGTTTTATTCACATAAAATGCTAACTATAATAAAAGGTTTGATTTGCTTATCAGCTGGTGACTGACAGGCTCGGCTTCGACACCCGCACCACTGTTCTCGGACACGTGCAGCGAGGAGGAACGCCCTCTGCCTTCGACAGAATCCTGGTGACTATCAGCAGTTAGGATTAGAAAACGTGCATCTCTGTCTGTTTTCACCAAGTAATGGTCTGAATGTCCGAATGTCTGCATCGTCCAGGGCAGCAGGATGGGCGTGGAGGCGGTGATGGCGCTGCTGGAGGCCACTCCAGAAACGCCTGCCTGTGTGGTCAGCCTGTCGGGGAACCAGGCTGTTCGGCTGCCCCTCATGGAGTGTGTTCAAGTGGTGCGTCAGGTTTTATTCACCCGCACAGCGTTGCTGCTTTATTCTCCTGTTCTCACACGTCGTTCATCTCACAGACCAAAGATGTGACTGCGGCCATGGCTCAGGGTAAATTTGAAGAAGCCATCAAGCTCAGAGGAAAGTATGTACTGTCTGATTTGTATTATCAGTATATTTGTAGCGTTAGCAAAATATCTCCTGAACAAGATGATGGATTTTTCTTTTTTTTTATTTGCATTCAACTCAAATGGACAACTTGAATTAGTTGTTTTTATTATTACTTCCCTTTAATAATCTAAATAATAAGTATTTTCAGTTCTCACAATGTTCCTCACTCAAACTTACTGGATTTGCAGGAGCTTTGAGAATAACTGGAACACCTACAAGCTGCTGGCTCACATAAATCCCCCCGATGTTAAGGTGAGCATCCTCCTCATTTTTTTTATCAGACTTTGACCACTGCTGTGTGTTCTTTTTATTTTCTTTTTTTTTTGAAATTTATTTGACTTTTCCCTGACCCTCGGGTGGTTTCATTAAACGGCAGAGCAACATCAACATGGCTGTTATGAACGTGGGAGCTCCCTGTGCCGGTATGAACGCTGCAGTTCGTGCGACAGTCAGGATGGGGATCATCCAGGGTCACACCATGTTTGCCGTTCACGATGGCTTCGACGGTCTGGCTCACGGACAGGTACGCTCACTGCACCTTTTTTATCCTCGTCCCAGTTTTGGGGCTGTGGTCTGTTTTGTTGTGTTTGTGAGCCCAAGAAACCAGTTTTATCCCCGATCCTAATTTGGTTCCTTTAAGTTGACTCTAAATGCTACTCATCAGATCTTTACTTAAAACTTTAACTAGAACTGTCAGAGGCAGTGATTTTTATTTTTTAGTAATTAAATAATTTTTATTTTTGGATGATATAACTTATTTTCTGTCTTACTGCAGATTGAACCCATCACCTGGAACACTGTGAGTGGCTGGACTGGTAAAGGAGGTTCAATGTTGGGAACCAAGAGGTGACCAATTAGTTTAATTTAAAATATCTTCCTGTGAACTGTACTGTATATGTTTGGCCTCATGTTTACCTGGCTAAATAAAAGCTGGTGTTTCGTTTAAGAACTCTTCCAGGAAAAATGTTGGAGGAAGTCAGCCAGAACTTGGCCAAGTTCAACATCCATGCTTTGGTGATCGTTGGTGGATTTGAGGTAAGGAAAAAAAACAAAAGTGAAGTGTTTTGTAAAAGTTGCTTCATCTGTCTCTCTGGCTCTGGCGTGTACCGGTAAGTTAAAGCAACCGTCCTCTCCTGTCCTGCTGCAGGCCTACGTTGGAGGTCTGGAGCTGGTTCAGGCCAGAGAGAATTATGAGGAGATGTGCATTCCCATGGTGGTCATCCCCGCCACCGTCTCCAACAACGTTCCCGGCTCCGACTTCAGCATCGGCGCTGACACCGCTCTCAACACGATTACCTCCGTCAGTGATCAAACAAAAACAAGACGGTGTGAAAAAACACATTTTATTTGTATTTTTTATTTTTTTTCTGCAGACCTGCGACAGAATCAAGCAGTCTGCAGCTGGGACGAAGCGCCGCGTCTTCATCGTCGAGACGATGGGAGGATACTGCGGCTACTTGGCCACCATGGCAGGTCTGGCTGCTGGCGCCGATGCTGCCTACATCTTTGAGGAGAAGTTCACTATCAGAGATCTGGAGGTGAACTTAGAACCCTCAACATTCCTGAAACCTTTTTTTTTTTTGTTAGAGGACATTGTGTGCAATAATCGTGTGTTTTCTGAAACGTGGGCCGCAGTTGAACGTTCAGCATCTCCTGGAGAAGATGAAGACGACGGTGAAGAGAGGTTTGGTTCTCAGGTGGGTTCAGGTGAAACAGAAACAACATTGTTTTAAAGTTCAAAAACCACTTATTCAATTTGCAATTTAAATATGTTAGTGAATTTATTTTACTCTTTTGAAAGCAGAAAAAATTACTTTAGACAAGAACTCATAATTCACATTCTCTGTGAGTCCTTTTTTCTTTTCAAATAACAGCAGAATGGTACATGTCTGAATATTGTTCCTGCTTTTTTTCCAAAAGGAATGAAAACTGCAGCGCTAACTACAGCACTGACTTCATCTTCAACCTGTACTCTGAGGAAGGCAGAGGAGTCTTCGACTGCCGTAAGAACGTCCTCGGACACATGCAACAAGTGAGAGAGTCACCCAAGAATACAGAGAGTGCACTTATTTCCCCTCCCTTTTTTTTTTTGAATATTGCATTGTAATTTCTGTCATTCGACTTCAGGGTGGCACTCCGACACCCTTTGACAGAAACTTTGGCACTAAGATGGGTGCCAAGTCTATCCTGTGGCTGACTGAGAAGCTCAAGCAATGTTACAGGCACGGTATGTGCACCGTTAGCTCATCAGTCCAGTCTTTTTCTCCAAAGCAAGGCTGTTTTAATGAGACATCTACAACAAATTAGTTATGAGCTCAGATAACTTTAATTATAGATATTACTCAATTGGTTTGAAGAACATGACAGAAAGACACATGTTTAAGCTTCAACAATAATTTACATGAAGTCAGGAATCTGTATTGGTTCCAGGATAATAAAGGATGTGCTGCCATCTTGGGGCCAGATAACACAGTTCACCTACAGGTGTCATGTTTTAATGAGTCTGTGGTTTTGGCAACACTAGTGTGAGTTATTACATAATTACCAGCTGGTAGTTGTAATGCTCTTGCTGATAAGTATGTAAAACAAACAGCAAATGTACCGTTACTCTAATTTGAATGTACTTGTACCCAGTTTTGATTTCACTGTGTGCCACTTGGTACTCTCATGATCTACTTCACAGACTCACGTTCTGTTAAAATAAATAAGAATTACACAACGGGTTAAGTGTTTGCTCGTCTCTCAGGTCGTATCTTTGCAAACACGCCGGACTCTGCCTGTGTGCTGGGCATGAAGAAGAGGTCGCTCACCTTCCAGCCTCTGGTGGACCTGAAGGCAGACACAGACTTTGAGTAAGCTGCTCACCAACTTACACAAACTTACACAAACTATAGCAACGGTTGTAAACATAACCAACCCCTGCCCCTCTGTTCTGTTTTTTATTGCAGGCACCGGATCCCAAAGACACAGTGGTGGCTGAAAATCAGGCCCATCATGAAGATTCTGGCAAAGTACGACATCAAACTGGACACGTCCGAACGCACCGACATGGAGCACGTCATCAACAAGAGGGTACCTGTCAGGATGTAGGCTCAGCTGGAGCCAACAAAGGAGGTGCCTTCTCCTGTTTCCTGTCCCAAGTGCCTTAATAAAAAAAGCTGCTGACTCTTTCCTGTCAGTAAATGTGACCTTTCTCAAAAATTAATTTTCCCCCATCTGTATTGGATCTGTGTTTTTGAAAGGAAGTTAAAAGTTGAGAATAAACTAAAGATGTTTGCAAAAATACTGAATTGTAGCTGGTTATGAAGCAGAATGTGACTCACATTTTCTGGAAAATTAAAAAGTAAGCTGATATAAAGTGCTTCTGATTTCAGAGTTGCATATTATGCTCATGAATATGTCTGATAAATAAAGGACTATAAATGTGCTTAAACTGTCACTTCAAACATGTGGTGTGACTTCGAAGTTGATTAGATGAATTGGGTAAATGAAACACTTGATTATTTTTCTAGCTACCTTTTCTGTTCAAGGAAACAAATTACAAATTTGGTGGGAATACTTGGCAAACGGCATTTAAAACAATCTAATGACAACCAGAACTTTTAATGACAGATGATGGCATATAAATATATTTTGTTGTAGTATGTCTGATGTAATGCATGCACATTTAAAATAAGTCCTTTGTTCTCTTATCTCTTTATAAAACAAAAACTTCTTGTAAAAAAAAACATTAAGTCTCATTAAGTATTTATTTTTTTTATTTATTTTACCGTTATTTAACCAGGCAAATCCCATTGAGATCTCAGATCTCTTTTGCAAGGGCGGCCTGGGCCTGAAGGCAACCTATTGTACATGTTTTGAGTGGTGGGGGAAACCGGAGTACCCGGAGAAAACCCACGCAAACACGAGGAGAACATGCAAACTCCGCACAGAAAGACCCCATGTCCGACCCGGGGATCGAACCCAGGACCTTCTTGCTGTGGGGCGACACATGCTTTGAAGAAAACACAGAATCTCTTACAATTAAGTTTTTAAGTGTATAAAACCAAATGTTTTTGACTATTTAATCGTACAATTATGACTTACTATTTATAAAACACTAAACAATCACAGCTGCAACAAAGTGACTTAACATAAAGTCAGGATTTTTTATTTATTTATTTATTTTTGTTATTTGAATGTCATTATTGTCTTGGTATTATTCGAGATCAGTAAAAATGTTACAAAATGTCTAACTCTTTGGTAACAAAACGTGAAATACTTTTCAGGTTTAAAACTTTTGCACATTATTCTTTAGAATAATAAAAACATACAAACAATACAGCAATATCAAACTTGTTCAATTATGCTAAATGTGTTAAATAAAAAATGACAGGTGCAGGACACATGTTTACTGTTGAAAAACTACAGGAAGCGGAAAAGGAAATAGTTTCTTCAAAGGTCACTGAGAACGCGCGGTGCCAGCCGGGACGTTGGCGGACTGTGTGTCTGCGCTTAGGAAAGCTGCATGTCCCCAGTGTCCGCTCCGGTCGCCCGGTTAGGAATGCATCTGACGAAGCCGGTCTGTGGTGTAATATTTTGTTAAACGCCAGCGGGGACTGCGCCTCAAGACGAGTCATGGTTTTGCGTCACTTGTACCTTTGGTAACTCAGCGCGAGCGCTTGATTCATTGAGCTAGCTGTCGTTAGCCCCGCGTCGTTGATTCATAGCACGCGCTAAGTCAAGTGGAGCTACTTCGAAGTGCGCTCACTGCGACCAGGAGACGAGCCGACTTGACTGCTGAGCACAGCCGGCGTTTGTGACGAGAGGAGGTGGTGGCGGTGGGGCCGGAGGAACGCGACGGGGTGGAAGTGAGTCAGGAGCGGCTGATGAGTTCAGACCAGAGCGGAGAGCCGCCGCTGCTGCAGGAGGAGGCTGATCCCGGACCGAAGAGCGGTGGGAAGGACGAGGCTCCGCTGGGGAGCGAGGGAGGCTCGAGCGGCATGGTGAGCGAGGCCTCATTTAGCTAGTTAGCTATGTGGCTAAGCGACTTCTGCTCACCAGAGACCTATTTGCTCAGTACACCCCCCTCTCTGCGGGATGAGTAGTATTATCAGACACAGGAGCTAAAATTAACCCAAAGACAGTGAACGGTACACTAGTTAATATTTAGCCTGGTTTTGACTTTCTGAGTCGGTGCGTAGTCAACACGAAGCAGTGTTGCGACAACAGTCTGATTTGCAGCCTGTTCAAGCGAGTAAAATTAAGCACAGATGATTAGCCGCGGCTCCAATGCTAACTCTAGCATAGCAACTACACCAGGCACGCTTATTAAGTAGTTTGCTGAGTAATCATTAGCCTGGAAGTTGCGTTTTGACGCAGCTATAGAATTACAGGATGCGTTTTTAGGTGCAGAAAGTCACTAATTCAGTTTTATTTTCAATGAGTGATCCACACTGATTATTGGCTGAATGGTAGACGTTCCTTCACTGTAGTGTTGTGTTGGCTAAATGGCGATGGTGGCTAAACCTAGTTGGCGCAGTGACATGCGTTGGAAATACCTGGCCTGTGCAGCAGCGCAGTCAGCTGACACTTGGTTCTCCTCGGCCTGTGTGACACACAAGCACGCTTTCTTAGCACGCTTCTTACTCTGTGTCAAGTTGCAAGGCTCATAAAATGTCCTTGCCTGTTTGAATGACAGACTGAGGCCGATATGTTGAGTGCATCCATTTCTTGACTGCTGGGGTGCAGAGGAGTGCTTCAGCAACAAAAACGACTGCAGGGATCTATTAGCAGGTGGAAAGTGACAGTGTCAAAATAGGAAGCCACTAAAACTGACAGTTACTGATGTTTTAAAAAGTTAGTGTAAACCTGTCATGCACTTCTCATGTGGGTAAAAACTTCATCAGCAGTTTGTCCACAAAAGTATCAATATTCAAAATTGGAGAACTTCACACTGCATTTTATTTTGTTAGAAATACAGTTGCATAAAAAACTTGAAAAATAATGTTTGTAAACTTCACTGCTGTTTTGTAGGATTTAGCAAAAAAAATGCAGGTAAACATTCAAAGCTTTTGTGATGTTGATTTTAATTTCCAATCAAGTTATTACCCATTAAGTCCCTTTTTAACAGCTTAAACATGTTCACACCACAGATGTGAATTTATTTATTTTGCAATCTGCTCTTCTGCATTTTGTTTCACTGCCCACATGTCACCTAATGGCAACAGCATCTTTGTTTGGTAAATAAAACAATCTTTTAAACTTTGTATCCCAAAACCTTTTTTATATTAAGTAAATTACACTTTAAAACTATATAAAAATAACAATATTTTAACCTTGTAGATTTCTCAAAGAAACATTAGGTAATTTGCACACATACGTTACAGTGTTGATGTTGAAAGAAAACATTGTGCAAACCTAATTTGTATAAGACAATGCAGTGTGTGGCTTGTTTCTGGCTACAGATTATTATAAAATGTTCTCATAGGTTTGTATTTATTTATTAATTTATGGTAACCACAGATAGATATTGCAAAGTCTGGTCAAATGATCACATTTAACTTTGACACATTGAGAGACTAAAGCTCACTTATTTGTTTAATCTATATTCTACTTTTTATGTGCATCTGTTCTGATGATTTTGCTTTTGTGGCCAAAGGCTCATTTATACAAGATAATGTACGTAACTAGTCTGGGAACATCTATGATGTCAAATCTTTTTGTAAACAAGTACAAGATATCTTGTACTTGTGTCTAACCTTGATAACTGACAGCAGATTCCCCCCTCTTTTCCCATTCTTTTGTGATTAAAATACTTGATATACCTGGAATATAAACATCACTCTGTTTTAAATGTAGACATGTGTTGGAACTTACCGGATCCTGCAATTTCTTTCTTCTTTTTCATTTGAAGGTCACCTCAAAGGGTGCTGGTTTGAACCCAAATGCCAAGGTGTGGCGGGAGATCCCTGTGGCCCCCAGCGAGGCTGTTCCCAGCAGTCCTCAGTGGCCTCCCTCCGACATCAGTGAGTCCGCTCTCAATAATAAAAAAAAACGCTCAAAGTTTTTTTTTTTTTAATACAAATTACAGAACTTTAATGTTTGAATGCATGTTTTTACCTAACGTTTGTATTCTTCCAAATTTCCATATTAAGTTTTGGACTATTTTAATTGACAAAGTGCAAATGTTCAACTATCTGCTGTTCTTTCTGATTCAAAAGTTCTTGTACCTTGTGGACAGGTTATTCAGAGCCATCGTCAGCTGGGTGCAAACAGTACACCGTGGGATATACCGCCCTGGGTGACGGCGGCTCCACAGCAACAGCTGAGATAGCAGTAAATGGAATGGACCCTCAAGAGTTGGGCTTTTCCCCCACTGAGTCCACGACAGGGAGCTCAGGTCAGTCATGTCACCTCACGTGCTGTCATCTTCACACATGGCTGCTGCTCGGGAGATTGCTCTGCTCTTAATACGTTTAGAAAGTGATAAGGGGTTGGCTGGGATATAACATGTCACATGGAACAGGATGCCCTTGAATGTAAAACAACCTCCATGGTTTGAATGCGAGACTGTCCTCTGAGTTTTGTCATAGCAGTGTTTGGACACGTACCATCTGTGGATCAGATCAACAGATCAGCTCCAAGCCTCATGTTTGACCTGAAAGTTAAATTTGTTTTGTAGCCTTGTGAATCATAGTTTGCACACAGATTATTTGGTCACACCTAACCCATTCAGCAATTTTGTTACCTGAGAAAACTTAAACTGTTCTTGCTGTGGAACTTAAAACCCAGTCATTCTTTTTGTTTAAAGTTGAAGTTTAACATGTTTACCTTCCTGTTTGTGTACAAGGAGGGATTAGAGGGTGTTGGAAAGGAACTTGTTGACTAAAGCACTAATTTACAATATAACTCTTTTTGTAGATTGACACTATTGTAGCACAGCAGCTTCCTAAAACTAATTTTTATTGGGATTGTGTCATGTGATGACTGTTAGTTCGCCATGAAAAGCGTAAGCTGGGTGAGCCTGAATTCAAGCAGCGGTCAAAGTTCAGCTTAGATGAACTTTGACCATTGTATGACGTGATGAATACCCACATTGCCAGTAGAAACGAGCCCTCCAGTCAGGCATGGAAAGTAAAAAAAAACACTGAACTGATATCATATGTCTGGTTTCGTTCAGTTAGACATTAGTTTGCGTCATTTTAAAGTGCGTCAGGATGAGTTTTATGTCCAGTTTGCAGTAAAAATATATATATATTTTCAGCTCTTCAGCTTGTTCTTAAAAGAATACAATGAGATATTTTCACTGAAATGTTCAAAATGTTGAAGTGGCCCCTTGTAAAAATGGGCTTGTTTTCTGTGCCTAACAGTGTAGCAAACTTTGTTTTGTTTTTGTTTGATAAACAATTAAATTCAATACAAGAAGAAATAATTGGAGGTTTTGGGGGGAAAGGAAAAATCTGACCTTTTCTGGGACAAAATTAATTGCAGTCCCAAGGAATGACCACATAAACCCACACATTTGACTGAGTTTTTACATGACTTTGCTTATATTAGGATAAAACTTAAAGACCGTGTAAAGTAAATTTTGGTATTTTCTTCAATAAACATTATAAATATCATAATTATATTGTTGTAA
>JAUBOC010000181.1:15988182-15999920 GCA_032275365.1 Anablepsoides cearensis | reverse complement strand
TCACTGTGTTTTGAATGGGAGCAAATCACTTCCTGCCCCCCATCTGACTTTCACGCATCATCCGGGTCACATGACTGAAACCCAGCAATTAGGAGACTAGTTGGTGACTTGAAATTTTGAGAAAATCTGAGTTTTCCATTTCGCTCCCTTTGAGTTTTTGCAAACAAGTGTCCAGTGAGCTGTTAAAAAGAGTCTGTTTTTGTTTTGCACAGCTTGCAGAAGCGGTGTTCTTGGCCGTGCACATTATTTTGTTGTCCACCTCCTGCTTGTTTTGTACCCACGCACTGCCCCTGCATTTATGATTCAATTTACCGGAGTGCACGCTCAAGATTAGGAAAAGATGAGCATATTTGGGCCATTCATTCGATTATCAGTAGTGTGGATTTTAGAGGCTGCCATGCAAGTGTCAAAATCCAGCTAGAGCTCTAGAGACAGGTTTGGAGAATTGATGGTGCAATTCAGACGCGTTTGAGACGGCCACAATGACTTTAAGACTATTTTGAGGAAGGAAAAATAAAGTTGCTGCACAAATTTAAATTTTTAAAGATTTTCAAAATTCAAACAACGCTGGCTTCCTCTACAACTCACGTAAGGAAGTTAAGAACCACGTACAGCCCGGTGAGATGCTAACTTTATAAGTTATGTCCAGTAATCATGCTGTTATAAATTTGTCCACTAAAGAAAGACACAAATTTTAGTAAGTTTATTATTAGAAGACTACTTGGTTTGCGTTAAATAAAATGTATTCTGTTGTGAATAATGAAAAAGATGAAATACAGAGTATAGTTTTAAATGAGAAATCATGATGTGAGATTAAACATTAGGTTTATAAGTGAGGGGTAAAGATGACCCTCGCTGTTATTCTGTCTGAGGGTGCAGTTCCTCTGTTCTGCAAAAAAAAAAAAAAAAAAAAATACAAAAATTCTTATAATAGTAGCCATCTGCCTCTCAGTCATATCTACAAAGAGGAAAATAACTTTTTGTTTTCCAAAGCACATATTTGAGGATAATAATTCGTGCCAGATGGGTTCATTTTATTTATTTAAAAGCAGCTGAAGCTTGCTAAAAAAAACAAAAAAAAAAAAACGATTGGTTTCAGTAAATGTGCCAGATAGTCTTTTTGAAAATATTCAACACTAACAAACCGTGATACTCAAATATCTGTGTTCATAAATGATTCATTATTTATTTGGACTTCATCTTACTGAAGAGTGCAGTTCTAGTTGCCACACATTATGGCTTTTGTTTGTGTTTGTTTTGATAATAGAGGTTTCAGGTTGTGACTTTAAAAGGTTTAGATTTTCAATGGTGCTCACTTGTCACTTAGATTTAAATGTGTTTTAAATGTAACATGGCATGATAACTAAGTTGTGTCTAGGTTTGGAGAAGAGATACGTCACATATCTGAACATTTCTGTGCTTCATTTTGTTTGCCTGCCGATGGATGGGGGGGGGAACAAACCCTAATATCATGTCTTGTGTGTGCCTGCAAAGGTGCTTTAATTCTTTGTTTATGTGATACAAGTAAAGGCTTTTATAATAATTCACCTTTTTTATTTATTTTTCTCTCCTTGTCTACAAACACAAAAAAATTGCTTCGTTTTTGCAAATTTCATCTCCTGAAACATAAGCTAAAACGACTCGGCTGCAGGGATTTTTGACAAATCAGAACATATTTTAATTTTGGTTTTGAAATGGCAAAAATAAGGTGAACAAAAAGTTGCAGAGAGGAAATTGGCTGAACATTTATGTCAGTGGCTGACTGTGTGTTTCTTTTTTAATCTAGCGTGTATAATTCTCAGATGATCCACTAGGGGTCGCTCTTACATAAGAAGCAGGGAAACCTCCCAGTGTTTACATATTCAAACGTATTTGTACTTGCAGCAAAATGGAAATTCACATTTTCAAGTAAAATTCGTTATGGGTTACATCAGCTGACGTTTACTCAACACATCATGCCCATTTAAACATCTAAACACTTAAATTAGTATAATTTTCACATATTAGCTGATTGCTTTTCTGCACTGAATATGCATGTTTTATATTCTTCTGTCAGGTCCTTTCAGAGTCAGGAGGGTACAAATACCAGGAAGTAACACAAAACTGCATAGTATAGGCTATAGTTTACACAGCCTCTTAACACCCAAGTGTTAAAACTATAGAGGAGTACAACACAACTCGAAGGAGCTCAAGCTTCAAAGAAATCAACGGTACATTTTCTTTTTATTCATTGCAATACATTGACTAGATGAACAGGTGCTACTTTTAATAAAATTTATTATTATTAGATTCAAAATAACATCATCTGAAGTTTCTAATGATGGGTTTCTGCAGAAAAAAATGCAGTGTTGTCATATGTAAATCACTGACCTCATTGTTGACAGACAAAATGAATAAGTCATTTATTTATACTTTATTTTTTTATTATTATATACTTTAATGTACTCAAAAAGCTAAAATAGTTATTTCGTTTTCAGATCTGCATAAGTTGCAGTATTAAATGTCCTCTATAATATATATCTGTATTTATGTGTGCAGTAGTGTTGTCTAATCACATCCATGTCAGAAAGTTATTTTAATATGCAACCCCAGTTGGGACGTTGTGTAAAATATAAATTAAATCAGAATGCAATTCTTTATATAAGATTATTTAATAAAAAATGTACTTAAAAAATAATGGTAGTTTTACATTTTATGGCAGCAACACATCTTGGAAAAGTTGAGACAGTTGTTTTTACCACTGAGAAGAATCTCTTTTGTTTAGTTATGGGTCTTTGACCAATTTTTTTTGCTTGATGAGGTCACGTGTTGTTCTAAAACCTGTGTATCCAGTACTTTTCTGGATTGATGATGCCTTTCCAGATGTGGAAGCTGCACTAATGCAACCCCATACCATCAGAGAAGCGAGCTTTTTTTTAGCTGATAACCCAACTCGTCCCTCTTTTAGGATGTGACATTTACCATAATTGCCATTTTTGATTTGTCTGACCACAGATCAGGTTTTCACTTTGCTTCAGTCCATTGGATGAGCTTTGGTCCAGAGAAGACAGCAAACATTCTGGATAGTGTTCATGGCTTTTTTTTTTTTTTTTTTTTTTTTTGGTGAACTATGTTTACAGTGAGTGATTTGTGGAAGTATTCCTGAGCCCAATGCACAGATGACCATAACAGAATCAGTGCTTTCTTTTAATGCATTGCTGCCTGAGGGTATCCTATACTTAGCCTTGTCCTTTGGACTCGGAGATTCTTTCAGTTTCTTGCTTTTTTAAATTAGTTTTTTAACTATATAAATCAGCTTCTTTAAAATGTTATTTATAAAATCGTACCTACCTAATTTATTGAAAAATGATCAGTTTTTACCTAATTTTGCCACATAGGGCCTACTTTTTGAACCTATTGTTGCCCCTGTCCCAACTTTTGTGTTGCAGTCTTAAAAATTCATAATGAATACATTTTTTTAAAATCGAATAATGATACATTTTCTTAGTTTCAACATTTCATATATTTATTATGTTAAATTATGGGTTCATGGGGTTTGTAAATCATTGGATTCTGATTTTATTTTTTAATACATTTTTTGTATTAGGACTTATGGTATCTTTGACAAAACATTTGATGAAGTATTTTACACACTTGCAAATGGTAAATGAAATACTGGCTCCTATAACATTGTAGCCCGTATTAAAATTATTTAAAGACACTGGAAACGTTTATTTAGAGGCTCCAAGCTCGACACTTCTCTAGAAACGCTTCTAAAACATGTTGCTGCTGGAATCTCGTGAATTCTCGCGAGAAGTTTCTCAGTCAAGGGGAGTGTCAAATTCCAAAAGAGAGGAGAGGAGAGGGGAGTCAGAAAGAGGGGCGCGAGGGTGAGTTTGTAAACACTTTTGTTAACTTTTAAATTAAACAAGATGTGTCGACTTTTTAAAAGTCTTACAAGTTTTCGCTTCAGACAACACTTGTCGGTGCTTGTTACTGATAACTTCGTGCGTTTGTCACTTTGGTTTCATTTGGACTCACTGTGTCTGTCTCGCTTTGCTCTCAAGTGTCATTCCGCTAACCAACTAACTGTTTGCCTCTTTCTTTTTTGCTGTTGTGTTTTTTCATAAAATATAGTAATGTCACTAAAACACATCGACTCGCTTGAGTTGTCGACAAACTAGCGTTCAAGTGTGTTTGTTGTCAGCGCAGAAACTGTTAGTAGTCTTGTTATTACTCACTTTCAATGTGCGCTCGGCCTGTTGTTAACGCTAGCAACAGCAGCTAAGCCATTAGGGTTTTTTTTTCGCGAGGATACAAAAAGTTGATTTCGTGGTTTTAGCCAATAAGATTCGGCTATCTGCTGTTATTGACAGGGTCCAAAGCTATGTATGCATGACATGCTGTTGACTGACGTGCTTTGGGCCAATCGCTGAAAAGAATAGGCGGTCTTGTTACGGGAAAAGGCCGGGCTAAGAGTCTACAGCCAGAAGGTAATGGAGGCTAAAGAGACTAACTTTTCTTTTTCCCTTTTTTTTTAAACCAAGTCAAGCGTTGTCTGGAGGAAGAAACTGAAGTTTGTGAAGTTGTGGGAAACAGTTTGACACTGCAAACCTGGATGTAAGCAAAGTATATTGCATTCCTTTATATATTGTGCCACAGAATGTGAGTTAAAAAAAAAGTTTTGGTCTTTGAAGAGACTAAACTCAATGCCTCACACATAGTATTCTGCAACTTGAACTCCTGGCCGTCGGACAGTCCGTGTCCCCATGCATGTCAACACCTCTGTCAGGAATGTAGGACATGTTTTTGGCACAGTTGTACCCTGTTCCATCCCTTAGAGAAGTGTTGTACCAGAGAAAACTGCAGCATGTTCTGCCCAGTTCAAGTTATTGACCCATTCCTAGAAACTACAGTACATACACTTAAAGTTGTATGCCACATAATACATATGGTAATAAATAGGTAATACTTGCATTCAATTAACTTGTTAAAAACATAACAGGATTGATAGTTGTTTGGAGCATTAGAATAATGTTTTATTATTACAAAACAACAAACGCTTTTTTAAATGTGTTGTTGTGGAGCCAGAATCTCACAAAAGTTCAAAGCTTTAGAAGTCTGTCCTGTGTTGTCCTTCTAGTTTAGCATAAAGTTAGGTTGTATGTTGGTCTATTATGCACATGTGGATATTGGGTTTCATTTGTTCCATTTACTAAATCTTGTGTTCACTTTGCTTACATAAACACATATTGGCAGCTGTGACAGATATATTTATTGTAATCTTGTTTTTTTAACAAGTTATTCCTCTCTCCACACCGTCACGTCTTTCTCTTTTGTGGGGTCTTCCCTGTCCTCTGGCAATTAAAGCCTCAGATTCCAGCGTCACGGCTGCAGCGTGAGCTATTAATACAGTTTGTTTAGTCAGTTTCCTAGCAGGCTGCATCAAACACTGTCGCTGATTATAGCCGGGACTTGTCCCCCCCCCCCACCACCACCACCCACACCTGCTGAGTCGGAGAAATCCAAGTTAACGGTGGCACTGTGGCAGCGGCTCAGTAAGAGAGGGAGAGGAATTAGGGTGCTTTGACTGTTTCCATGTCACTGCAGATGAAATGAGGCAAAACCAGGTGGAGTTGATATCAGCGCCTGTAATAAATATCAGCGATGTCCATCGAGGGTGCTGTAACTAGCAGACCGATTTATTGTTTCGCGCGGAGCTCTGCACAAAGCAGACATGTATCACAGCGCAGTAAAACTTCAGCCTGTCAGTTCTTAGATTACACCCAGTTTCCTCTCAGTGAGACGTCTGCCAAAGATGAAGTTTTGCAGAAACATTCCTTTTTTTCCCCTTTTTTTAAAAAAAGAATTGAACATAGCAGTGTTTGGAGAGCTAACTCCTCCTATCAAATTCTGAAATCAAATTGGTTATTCTAAATTATTAAATATTGCAATTTAAAAGAGTTTATTCCTGTGTTTTTTCCAGGTATATTGATATGCAGTTCTGAAATGCGGGTTTGCACTCAGTGTAAACAACGCAGTCCGCTGAATCTGTCAAACTGCATAGGCAGGCTGTTGTCTGTGTAGGGAAACACATATTGTGGATAAGCAGGAAATCTTGGAGAAGACATTTAGTTGGAAATACGAGAGTGAGTCTGTTGCTAAACTTGAAACAAAAGAGAAAAAATGAGTATGAGATCTGTCAAGAATAAATATCGGGGATCAAACAGGGCGGTGCCTTACAGTAAAAACAGAGCTTGACATGCAGACACATGCAGATTTTGCTAAATTTCTTCTAGACCAGTAAGTTTACAGTTTCATAACTTTTCATGTTATTTGCATAGTTTATTCAACAAATCAGCACTGACCACTGACCTTTTTACAATTACTAATGCGCATGTGTAAAACATACCCATATACATTCATAGTCATTTCTGATATTCAGTGTTCAACTCTAGTCTTTACACCTGCTATTGTATGAACCCTTCTATACAATTGTACTTACAAATTAGTTTTATTGGTATTTTATGTTGTGATAAAATACCAATAAAAATGTTGTTATACAGAGCACACAGGTGAAACATTTGTAAATATAAACACCATTTAGACCAAGGTATATTTCAACAAACTGGAAGTAGGCATTAATGTATCTAAAACAATCTATCACTAAATACTAGGGCTGCACAATATATCGAAAAGTTATCGTCATCATGGTAATAGACTGTGCAATATGCATATCGCAACAACTGCATAAACTGCAATAAATGGTTGACTCAAAAGTTTGCATTTATGCGTTTTGCCGTTCAGATGGAAGTTTGAAATATTTCACCAGTCGAATGAAGCCCTTTATGTATTTGGTCAACTGGATGGATCTCTTCATATTTAAAAAAATCAGGCTGGAATGGAAATGATTAGTTTTTTTTTAGGTTGTTTTCTTGGTTTTGAACCCAAAACAGAACGATAGCAACACTATACGTATGTATTTGTTCAATTATCGCAAGTCATATCGTCATCGCAATATTAAGCACTGTTATCGCGCATCGCAAGTTTTCCTAATATTGTGCAGCCCTACTAAATACTGATGTGAACATGCATGTCATTATCTGTAAAAAGGTCAATAAATATGTAATAATACATCAGAAATCGACATCGCCTTTGTTGACTTTTTCAGTCACTTCTGTTTTAAAACACATAAACCATCAATACGAGACCAAAAAAAAGGTTCATATTTTGTTTCTTTATTAATTTTCTTTTGACCAGTCTTCCTAACTTTTTCATTGAGTACCTTAAAATCTTTTCTAAATCTTAGCCGTGACAGCTTTTGATAACAAATGGTATTTTCCATCCATGCCCTTGTGTGTTTATGGTCTTTTCCACAAAATCAAATTCCATATTTTATGTTTGTGCCAGCCAGCCAAGTAAGTGTCGGACATGTCTTTAGTAAGATGTAAACTCTGAAATGTGTTCCCACTCCTGATGCCAGATGTGTCTGTTTCCCTGCTCAGTCCACACCCTTGGTATAACGAGTTAGATGGAGTATCTCGTTTGGCAGCCTATCTCTGCACAAATAGAGTCAGCGACTTGGAGACAGTTTGTGAAAACCCCGACACTGACCTGTTGCCCTTCTCCATTGTATATAGAATGTCTGCTCTATCTTGTAATTATTTTTTATTCTTTTTTTTTTTTTGGTGCTTTATTACTGCAAATGTGATGCAGACCCAGAAGGAAATAACAGTTAGGCCCATTGCAAGCTCAGCGTCATGGGAGCGTCGTATTCCAGCGCAGGGCTTCAGTAATCGTGTTGGCTCAGGGGCAGTTGTCCTCAGCAAAAGGAGAGATGGGGGGATGAAGAAGGAAAATGCACTGACTTCAACACTGGGAAAGTTTTCAGACATTTATGCCTCGCCAAAAAAATGAATAATCTGTCCCACTCAATAATGTTAGGCTGCATAGTTAGCCCATATAACAGGTATAAAAAGGGGGTTTTGTGGTCAGTATCTCAGAGCTGCATTTTTAAGATTCTTCTCTCTGCTTATGTTGTGGAATATCTGGATGTGTCGAGCTTTTAAAGCAACGTTTTAGAAGCTGTCAATTTAAATTGAAATAAAATCCAAAAAACACAATAGGTGGTAGCTTTTCTTTGTCTTTTGTTCTTTTTTTATACATAACAAGGTGCTTGCTCAGCGACCTGCGCTGTCAGTGGGACAAGAGTTGCGTAATAGCGTCCAGACGTCACTTTGTGCCAGCTGAGAATGCTAAAACATTCATGTCTGTTGTTGCCCCCGCACCTCTTCTCTGACTATTCCCCTGATTTAATTTTAATGAGTCATTTTTTATGTTACTTTTCTGGCTTGTCTTTACAAGGTTTGTCTAGCTGAGCAAAGAGCACAATGGTGCAGGCAGGGTGGAGTTGCTGATGGAAGCAGCGAGCGATGCTCAACAAGAAAAGAAACCAGATGACAGCTTGTGCATATTTAACTCTTTACAAGAGCATTTACTCAGAAGGAGCTAGGGGAAAAGGGCGTATTTGGATCTCTAAGGGTGTTTCATGAGGTGTTAATAGTTCTGCAGCCCTCTTCTGGGTGTTTATTTTGGACGTCTTTAAAGTTATTCAGGCTGCAATCACACACAGGAAAGAAATACTGCTAAAAAATGGAGGACTGCATATCGCCCGACTCCTTTAACCCAGATCATCTTATGCTGAGAAATAAAGTTTTTGCCATTTGTGTCAAACTTTAAAAAAAACACCATCCACAATGTCATTCAATATTGTGAGATTAAATATTGTGTTGTGAATAACTCGGCTTTTACCACATCAAATTTTAGCTCATTATCCGTAATCTTGTTTGAGTTATAGTCATTTTGTGTGGGTTAAGGTCGATTAGTGGTGCATAAGATATTTTGCATACAGTCAGTGCTGACTTTAACAGCTAATGCCAGCGTTTTTGGCAAAGAGGTTCCTCAATATGTAGCATTCATTCGGGATAAAGCTCAGCCACTACCATGCTAAATTTTAGCCCATTATCTGGAAGTTTGGCTGAATTATAACCATTTTTTTTGTGTTTCCTACAGTTTGGTCAGTTAGCTGTGGAGAGCATCTTGAATTGGACTCCAAAAGATAATTTGTTACAGATGTACATTATTACTTTGAGAATTTTAAAAAAATCTGTCTGGTGGTTCACGGGATATTTTGCACTCCAGTAGTTAGTAGCAAAACAAAACTTTAACTGAATGTCTGTAAAACTGGCAGCGTTAGAGCCATTTTTGTCTTTGCTAAGGTTGCTCAGCTGTGATGGCCATCTTAAACGGTACAGAATTTATAATTAAATCAGTTGTAGATTATCCAATGATTATTTCCCGAGTGTCATTAATATTAGTCCATCGATTAATGAGATTTTTTGGTGATGCTCCAGATATTCACACGCACCAACATGGGCAATAACAAACCTCACGAGAGGTGTTATAAAGTTTCCAGTTCAAGCTGCAGTAACGTTTTCCATTTAAACACTTATTCAACTGTAGTTGAGTCAGTGGGATTTTGACACTTTGACCTATTTCATCTTTTTTTCTTTTCTCACAGGCAATGCAAGCATTTCCTGAAAGCACCATACATTTGATAATCAAACTGCTGCTATTTGATATTTTTCTATAATTTGTCTCTCGACTGTCGTCACGAACATAAAAGTTAATGAGAAGAGCAAGAAGAACTGTGATCAGGGAGAAACAGCTAAAAGCAGAGCTGTGACTGCGAGAAGGGAGGAGGAAGGTGTTGCCGAGGTAAAGAGAGGGAGTGGTATAAAGGGAACGAGTGGTTAGAAGTAAATGTAAATGAGTTGAAGGTGGCAGCAGAGGGAGATGTGTTTGTGTAAATGTTAGCTGTCCTTCTTCACTGTCAGCAGCTCCTCATTGGCCGACCAGAAGCCCCTCTGCGTGAAGGAAGTATCACCAGGGAAACTTCTTCTCGCTGCCTCTGTGCATGTTTTCCTCCGGTGCCAGGGTTATTTTTAAAACAGCATTCGGCTTCCTGCTCCGACTACAAGCTGCAGCATCCCTGGTTTTTTTTCTTTCTTTTTTTTTGTTTAGAGACCCAGAAAAGCCACAGGCAACAATGTTCTCCTCTTCTCCTCTTCCACAGTTACACTGCAGGCTCTTTGCAAAAATGGGGGACGACAAACCTTTTGTGTGCAGCGCTCCCGGCTGTGGACAGGTAAGTCCTCTCCCACCTTCACCTGGGCTTTACACGAGCAACTTAAAGAAATGTAAAAGGTAACTGATGGTTTGGGGAGTTTTTTTTTTTTTTTTGTCTTTTACCTTCTCCCTGCTGACGTAAGCAAGCCCATCTGTGATTTATGCAACTTATAATGAGCATCACACGAGTCCCTGTGAGACGAGACAGTCTCCTTTAGCAGTGACTCACACTGAAAGCTCCAGTGAGTAATCAGAGCACAGTTATTGTTTCAACCTGTCACCGCTGAACGCCTGCAGGCACAGGTTTGAGCCACGGCAGTGACTCAGCGGAGCGCTGATAGTACACTCACATGCTTCTTAGTTGGTGTATGTATATCACAGAACAGAGGAGGTAGAAATTCTAACACAAAAGCTCTAGGACATAATTATTTACACAGGAAATATCATACTTAATCTTGTTTAGTTGTCTGATACTCTGTTGTGGGATGTAATAGAGGCTGTCGTGGAATGTCTTTTCTAAAATGTAGACAAAGTGTTCATGTGGTTATAAAAAACATTTGACTAATATATACTTTTAAAAATATTTTACTAGAAATGATCCGTTGTACATAATTGTGGGATAAACAACAGTCATTTAAAGCAATCCTAAATGTTTTTTGATGGATAAATGAGCCTTTGTTCTTTATTTTCCCCAAACTTGTGGCGACAGAGACGTGTCTTTTTTTTTGGACATATTTCTTTGATGTAAATGGCTTGCATGTGTAATTCTTGAGATTATTTGTTCAGTAAACAGCCTAAACAACAGCTTGGAAGCTTTTCAAGGCAAAGTGACACTGATGACGGTGCAGGTCTGCAGCTGTGGTCCTGTTTGAGTGTCAAACTAAACACGTCTGGGGTTGTGTTTTGGTGTTAAACATCTGGGGGTGCTTTTTAGTATCGTCACAATCACTGTAGTTTATAAAACTTTGGCTTGAAAACCTTTATGTTTTTGGCTGAGTGATTCAAATCTTTTTTAGCCAAGTTTGGAGTGACGTTTTTGACATTGTAGCCAGTAATCCACTGCTTTAAATTAAGTTTGTTTTATTGTGTTTGCTAGCACACAGTACTTATTATTATTATTATTATTATTATTATTATTATTATTATTATTATTATTATTTGCCCCTGAAGATGAAGGTGTCATTATTTTTGACTGCATCTCTGTGTGTGTGTTTGTTTTTGTAGTGTTCGCAAAGCAGATTTGAAAGAAACGATAAGAAAGCAATTAATGTAGATCTAAAACTAATTAACTTTTGGAGTCAACCCAATTTAAGGTGGCCAACATGGATGAGCAACCGTAGCTAACACAACAAATGCTATAGCTCTGCCAGATTTAAAGTACAGTTGTTAAAGTAAAAACTAAAAAGGTAAAATTAGCAGTCATGATTTTTTGCCAACAAGTCATTTGTTTACTAGCCTGGTAAAAACCAGACCCTGTCCTTCACTTTGTTTCGGACGAGGGTCTGGACTCTCTGCTATTGAGAAGCGATTTCTTCCTGGAGGCGTGGCCTCTGTTGAAGTTTATCATGATT
>JAUBOC010000181.1:15943446-15954108 GCA_032275365.1 Anablepsoides cearensis | reverse complement strand
CACACACACACACACACACACACACACACACACACACACACACACACACACACACACACACACACACACAGATACACCGGTTTCATGCAACTCGGTGAGCAGTTCAGCCATTGAACTAGCTCTCTAGGCCAGTTGGCCATTGCTGTTTAGCATGGTGTTTTCCAATCAGCACATTCCTCTTTCTCTAGACAGACCCAGGGAGACAGTTTTGGCAGCACACACACTGGGTGGGGTTATGCTCATATCCTGTCCCCTGACCTCAGATTACACACACGCACAGTTACTGTACTGTTTTACTCATGCTCACACTCGAAACAGCACATTCTTGCTCCTAAAACATGCAGCTTTTTGGTCTGTTTTGAATCAGCTGTTGCAGTCAGTCTTTCAGCCGATGGGTCATTCAGTTCCTTTATGCTCGCTGTCAGCTACAGAGCCAGTGTTGGCCGAGCCAATCAGTGCCTGTTGTTGTGCCCAACAAAGGTTCTCTTCTGTCTGTGTTAATGACCGCCCTCCCTCCTCTCCATCTTTCCACCCCCCACACCCCCTTTCTGATGGGCACTGCTTGAGCTTGGCATAACAAAGATGCTTCAGTCCAGTCCAGTTGTTTTGCTGATGAGTTTTCTTTGCATGTACTTATATTACTGTGAGTGTTTTTATCAGCACAAACAAACCTGTAGCATGCGAGCTGGATATACAACAAAGAAGGAACTGACACACATTTCCTGTTGGTTTTTATTAGGAGTTTGCATACAAGAAGTAAACGCTGAGTGAAATGCTTTACTCCCTGTTTAAACTTCTTTTTTATACAAAGAATGACAAAGCTCCCTCTCAACACGCAATTTGATGATGTTGCCTTTTTCCCTTAAATGTCCCTCCTCCTTCCTCTATGTCTCACCAGTGTTGGGAAATCTTGAGAGCTTCAGCATGGAAAGAATCAGAAGTCAGAACTGAAGCCATTCAGGCAGTCTATTTACTCATTTCAAGAGGAGTTTTCTTTTTGATTTAGTTGTTTATCCAGGCAGATCCAAAAACCCTAGTGGATAGTGACCAGCGGTGTGGGAGAAAGTTTTGAGACACAACACTCACTATCTGGAACTCCCCTCCCAGAGCTTACCCAGTCCACCTCCCTCTGTTTGGCCCGCTGAACTTTAGCACTCACTACTTTTTTTTTTTTATTCTTTCCATTGTTGTTTCACACACTGGACTGTATTCTCTTTTGCTGCTGCCTGTGGCTCTCGCTGGGACTCTAACTTTGACCCTCACTCTGTTTATGTGAATCTTTCTCCTCCTCCCAGCAGTTTGGATGAAGGTCGTCTTGCCTCTGGTCAGTATGGAGTAGGTGTCAGGGAACTGAGACTGAGCAGTCCTTTGGTTCACTGCACTTAACACAGCATACTTTCTTATCATTTGAACATAAAAGAAGGAAAAAAGGCTGTTGCAGCTGAATTGTTTGTGTGTCCAAAAGAGAGTGTGGGTGTGTTGGTTTACTGTGCAGGCTGTGCATGTGTTTGCTTCACAAGCAGACTGTGTGTTTTGGGGTACCAGAGAGGTGGACTTTGTCATGTCTTTGTTGTTTTTCCTGCCAAACTCTGCTAGTGGTGAGAATCCTGCCAGTCCAAGGCCAAATGAGGAATGTCGGGTTCTGGAGGAGATAAATGACTAAATCCTAATATGAAGTTGTCCCCCCCCCTTCTTACTTCTTAATCTGTTTCCAATGCTTTTAGTTTTATCATTGATCTCTGCTTATCACAGTTATATACTCGTTTCTGGAATCCTATTTGGGTTTTATAGCTTAAGGAGTTGATGTTTTAATCATGTTTGTTCACTTGGGCTAATGTAGGATGTCACAATTGTATAATGTCTTTGTGTATCTCTTTGATTAAACTTAAACGCCAACATGTGAAGTTTAGAAGATTGGCTTCAAAGAGGATTATTAATATGACTCAACTGCTGTACATGTGTTGGCGGTGTGTGTGTGTGTGTGTGTGTGTGTGTGTGTGTGTGTACATGTTTTTGCTACCTGTTGGGGATGTTTTTTTACTATTTTCCTGGTACACACAACCTGGTGAGGACCCACTGTTATTCATGGGGACAAAAGCCCGGTCCCCATTGGGGGAAATACCATTAATGGGTCAGAGGTTCGGTTTAGGGCTAATGTTTGAGTTGAGTTTAAGTTAGATTTTTAGGGTAAGGGTTAGGCTATAGAAATGACTAGTAAATGAATGGAAGTCCCCAGGAGGATAGAAGAACAAACGTGTGTGTATGTGTCAGAAGTGCCCTGTGTACACAGTTGTCTGGTGTTTGTGTGGTAATTATGACTAACATGACTGTGTGATGTTGCTGTTCTTCTCTTAGGCGACATCACGCAGAAGGGCTATGAGAAGAAGAGAGCCAAGTTGCTGGCCTCCTACATCCAACATTTGCCAAGTAAGAGCAAATCTTATTTTGTTTATTGATTTATCTCTTTTTTTCACATGTGAACCATCCTTTGTTCCAATTGTTGTATTTACCTCTTTTTTTGTTATGTTTATTCATCTAAATGACTCATGGAGTCATTCTGTCATTGTGATAGAAGCTATTTTTTGTCTGATTATTTGTTTCCCACCTGTCAACTAGATTAGATAGATTTTACTGATTTAATTGAAGGAACTGACTTCAGACTGTTATCTTTTTGTCTCAGTGATCCAAACGAACTTTTGGTTTTCTGTGGCCCTCTAGTGTAAAAAAGGGTAATTGCATGTGGGAAACAGCAGCTATCTACATTACAGGAGTCAGTGAAAAAGCTGACCTACTCAGTTTCTCTGCTACACGCAAGGGCGTCATTTCCTCAGGAAGAATTACAACACATTAGTCGCACGAAAACATTAACATAACAAAAAAGCTTCCATATTTCTTCCATAGATGCCACTACAAGCTAATTTCAAACGAGCAAGAATGAACACTTTTTGCATTCAGTTGAGCTGATTTTATTTTTCTACCGCATTGTTCTTGTTAATTCCCAATAGAAGTCATATTATCTTTTCACGTTTGTTTCTGTTCTGCAGAGGCAGACCTTTCTCTGCCAGATGTACAGCTTTCCCCAAGCCACAGTGCCGACCCCAGCCCGAGTCCCGAGGCACCAGGCCCCTCCAACTCTTCAGCCTCCAGACACCATCGTGCACACCGCAGTGGAGGGGCCAGGGATGAGCGTTACAGATCAGGTACACATTGTTCTACATTACATTTTTTATACTATATTTATTTATTGTATTTCATTGATAAAAACACCAAAAAGTCCATTAAAAAAGGTGAATCAATTATTACGAGAAAAAATAAACATTTTACGCCTCGTAGTTTACGATGCTGGTTCTTTATTGTCTCGTTTTGTTTAGATATTCACACAGAAGCAGTGCAAGCAGCTCTGGCCAAACACAAAGAGGAGAAGATGGCACTTCCCATGCCGACCAAGAGACGCTCAGCCTTTGTTCAATCTCCCATCGATAACTGCACACCTCCAGGTAAAATTGTTTGATCACATTTTTGACAGTTTGAGGTTAGACGTCTGGCTCTAATAAACACATGGGACAAATTATCAATAAAAAATAAAAAACAAATAAATATACTGAGATATGTCTTAAATGAAGGACTTGTTTGGATGTCTGTGCATTTCAGATACACCCTCTGCATCAGAGGACGAAGGCTCGCTGCGCAGAAAAGCAGCTATCAGTGCAGTGCTCGCTCAGACCCTGCAGAGCCCCGATTACTGGATCAATCGCTCCGTCCAAAGCTCTTCCACCTCTTCGTCTGCTTCCTCCACCCTCTCCCATGGAGAGCCTAAGAGCCAGCCCCAGCCCCAACCCCAGCCTGGTGTCTCGTTGTTGGCCGATGTACTGGCCCACACAAACATAGGTAAATCTTATTGATGAAGAACCCAGCTGGTTGATGAACTTCCATGGAGGTTCGTTTTGTCCTTGATGGGATTATTTTATATCTATCTACAGAAAACAGCGTGCCCCCAGATGTGACGTCCTCCACGCCGCAGGATAGAGGATCCAGAGTGGACCTTCCCCCAGCAGTCAGGGGCATGAGTCGTGGACAGAGTCGCTCCAGCATGCTGGATACTGCTGATGGTATAATCACACAAGTCACGATGTGAATGAATGTCTGTTGAGGAAATCAAGTGAGGGGGAAAAAAATCTAACTTATCTTTTATAATCTTAGCACTTGGGTTTGCTGTCTTTTTTGTTAAGATTGCAGGTATGCATGTTTTAATCATGGTAGCTGAAAGACTTTTGTTTTGCAATGTTTCTATTGGTTTTGATGGAACGTACTGAAATGTTGACCTAAAATGACCGGAAACATCGTCAGTTTCTAGTGTGGTGAAAGCTGCTAATGACATATTTTGTGTTCTTTCTTTTGGGTCCATTAATCCTGTCCCCTGTCTTGCCTTTGATTTAAAAAAGGAAAAAGAAAAGGTAATATAAGTCGACCCTGGGGAAGGGGAGGGATGCTGAAGAAGCCCAAACCAACTTGCTTTCCAGCCTTTTTTTATGTTTGTCTCGTGTCTTAGGTTTAGACGTAGAGAACTTCCTGTATTTGATTTCCTTTAAAATCGCCCGATTTGTGTCTCCTTGTGTTCAAATTTCCCTTTCAAACTCTTCCTGCTGCTGATTTTGAATCTGATTCTGACTGTGCTAGTGTGTAGCGTTCTGCCTGTGTGAGAGTGTGTGAGAACTTTGAGATTTGTGATGAAACAGAGCTGCGTGTGTGTGTGTGCGTGCATATGCTTTGTTTTGTTTTGCATACATTTGTGACTGTTCTTGGTGTTTGTCCAGGCGTGCCTGTCAGCAGCCGAGTGTCCACTAAGATCCAACAGTTGTTGAACACACTCAAACGACCCAAAAGACCACCACTTAGTGAATTCTTTCTTGATGACTCGGAGGAAATAGTAGAAGGTAGGCATACATGAGTTTAAAATAAAGAACAGATTTATCATGCCTTAATTGTACCATTATAGGGTTTAACACAATCTGAATGATGAGTGGCTAAATGGTAGTTGGAAGATTACTTTCCAATTTATTTCATTTTTTTTGTGTAGAAAATTAACAACTTATTTTCCCGTGGTTTTACTTTTAATTTGTGTTTCTTCTTATGCCCAGTTCCCCGGCCAGATCCCAACACCCCAAAGCCTGAGGGACGTCAGATCATCCCAGTGAAGGGGGAGCCTCTGGGAGTGGTCAGTAATTGGCCTCCTGCCTTACAGGCTGCCCTCGCTCGATGGGGGGCCACCCAGGCCAAGAGCCCTGCCCTCACTGCGCTCGACATCACTGGCAAACCCCTCTACACACTCACATATGGTCAGCATAAACTCATTAGCATCTCTAGGTGGATGTTAAATGCGTAAAGAGTTTGATTAACTCAGTTTAGATTTTTATATTATTGGGATCACCTGTTGTGAGTGTAAAGTGTTTTCTATATACGCTGGATAAAATCAGTGGGAATTAGCTTTCTGATCAGTATAACACCTGCCAAATAAAACTCCATTGACTCAACAAATCAAACTAATATAATAACAAAATGCAATTTACCAATAAAATGTGGGAAATTCTAAAATACATTTTCCTTCCCACAGGCAAACTATGGAGTCGCAGTTTAAAGCTGGCTTATACGCTGCTGAATAAATTGGGCACTAAGACTGAACCTGTCCTACAACCTGGAGATCGAGTAAGAGTTTGCCCGATATTTTGTTTTATGTAAGGATTGAAATATTCTTAGTTTTTTTTTTTTTTTCTGCCTTTCAGGTGGCGTTGGTTTATCCAAACAGTGACCCTGGAATGTTCTGGGTGGCTTTTTATGGCTGTCTGTTAGCTGAGGTCATTCCTGTTCCCATTGAGGTACCACTGTCTCGTCAGGTAAATTCATCTCTGGTTTCTAAATAAATTACTGTATAAAATTAAATAGCTGCAGTTCTATAAATAACAAATCAATAATCAGCTCTAGTAATATAAATGAATTTAAAGTAATAGATTTTTTTACCATTCAGAATAATACATTTCGTAATATTTAGTTTTTTTTTAATAAAAAGCAAATGTAGTGATTTTTTTTGTTTATTATCATTTTATTTCCCAGCTTTTAAACAGCCAGTTTGTTCTCTGTCGTCTTCTCATTTTTGTCTGTAGGATGCAGGCAGCCAGCAGATCGGCTTCCTGTTGGGCAGCTGTGGTGTGAGTTTGGCTCTGACCAGTGAGGTGTGCCTCAAAGGGCTGCCCAAGACTCCAAACGGAGAGATTGTTCAGTTTAAAGGTCAGCAAGCTGGAACTGCCTTTTTCTGTTGCTGCTGGCTCAGCTGTACTTATCTGGGTCCTGATTTCTTTTAGAGCCTTTAAATAAACTTATTGCTGTTGAGTATATGATGTATTCAATTTAGTAATTATAGAAAAAGTTGTATTGAGAATATTGTAGATTATTGAAAAGGCATGTTTTGATTATCTAAACTACCTATTATTCTCTGTCTTCCTGATTAATGTTTTTATTTTTGTGGTGTTCTGAATACATTTACCAGGATGGCCAAGGATGAAATGGGTCGTGACAGACACCAAGTACCTGACCAAACCATCCAAAGACTGGCAGCCTCACATCCCTACTGCCAACACAGACACCGCCTACATAGAGGTACTCTGAGAATATGAAATGACTTTAGAATGCTTCCTCTGATTTGTTCATAAGGTGGATTTTAATTAAAGTTCCCCAAACTTTTGATTTTTATAATTGCACTTTTTCTGTCATTTCACCAAAACCTTTTAAAGGAAAGAAATAATATAATAATCCAAGTTTATTTCTTTTTGTATACAAAACAACCACTATTAATTAACTAAACAAAGTACTGTTTCTGTGCTGAAATTGAAATATAATTGATGTTTTTGGTTTGTTGGTTGCCTCAGCTGTTTTTAAACATCACATAGACACTTGCTTTTATCGTTCTTTCCAAAGTACAAAGCGAGTAAAGAAGGAACCGTGATGGGAGTTGCTGTTTCCAAAATCTCCATGCTGACTCACTGTCAGGCTCTGAGTCAGGCCTGCAACTACTGTGAAGGTCAGAACTTTACGTAACAAAAACGACACTTGTTTATTTTCTTTTGCTTTTGTAAGCCCGTTAGAATAAGATGCCAAAGCCTTAAAATCTGATTTTACAATATTAAATATTCCTGTTTTTCCTTTTAGGGGAGACTCTGGTCAATGTGTTGGACTGCAAGAAGGATATGGGCTTGTGGCACGGCGTCTTAACGGTGCGACTGGATGCAGCTTTTTGTCAGCTCTTTCTTCACTGTAGTGTACCACATTATGAAATAGACATGTGTTTATATATATTTTTTCTCTTTTAGAGTGTCATGAACAGAATTCACACCATCACCGTGCCATATTCTGTCATGAAAGCCTGTCCCATGTCTTGGGTTCAGAGAGTTCACATCCACAAAGGTTCAACTAAGTTTCATGTTTTGATATAATTAGTCAGCATTATGTTTTACCGAGACGTCACCTGTCTGATTGGTGTAAATAACCCATTCTTCCTGTTTCACAGCACGTGTGGCCTTGGTGAAATGTCGCGACCTCCACTGGGCTATGATGGCCCACAAGGATCAGAAGGACATCAACTTGTCTTCTATACGAATGCTTATAGTGGCTGATGGAGCAAATCCATGTGAGGAACTTCTCATCCACAAGCCTTTTCCCTTTTAATGTTGGAAAATGTAACGTTTGCACCTGCTGTTATCCGTCAGGGTCTGTGTCGTCCTGTGACGCCTTCCTGAACGTGTTCCAGTCACACGGTCTGAGGCCTGAGGTCATTTGTCCGTGTGCCACATCGCCTGAGGCCCTGACTGTTGCCATACGCAGGTAACTGTTACTGATTTTAATGTAACGTCATCCATGAGACATTTATAGGTTTTTTACAGAATATCTCAGTTCATGTATTATTGGTTTTAATCTTAGTGGGAATATTAAACACACATTGTATTGTTTATGTTGCGGTCTTTCAAATTTGTATAGAAAGATTGTAGGAGTTATAAGAATTTAGTTGTTTCAGCACCACCTTGCAAGAGTTTTATTCACTTTGTAGAAACTCTTTCTTTATGAATATGTTTGTTAAATGGAGTATTTAACAAACGCCTCATTCACACAATTAAAAACATTAAATCTTGAGTTTAATAAATAATATGTAAAAAAAATTTGTGCCTCATCTGCAGGCCTGGTGCTCGCGGAGCTCCTCTCCCAGCCAGGGCCATCCTGTCCATGGGCGGGCTGAGCCACGGGGTCATCAGGGTCAACACAGAGGACAAGAACTCTGCTCTCACAGTGCAGGATGTGGGCCACATAATGCCTGGAGGTGAGCTGCTGCAGACGGCTGCAGTCAGCTGTAAAGCAGTACAGCAGCTGCCGCGTTTGCTGTACATTATCTTTGTTTTCATAGAAAGAGAGCCTGAATGTACGTCTAGTAATGTTGTGACCTAATTGTGTGTTCTAGCACTGATGTGCATCGTGAAACCAGACGGGCCTCCACAGCTGTGCAAGACGGATGAGATTGGAGAGATTGTGATCAACTCTCGGGCTGGAGGCACGATGTACTACGGCCTTCCTGGTGTCACCAAGAACACATTTGAGGTTTGTTAGAAACTGATGTTTAATGTTGTTGTCTCAACAATCACATATTTGTTGTTATTTTATTTAACAGAACAGAGTTTGATATGTGTTATGCTTCAACAAACAATTATATGCACTTGTGCATTTTGTTCAGGAATCAGCTTATTATTTGATGTCCCAGACATCATAAAACACGTCTTATATTTATTCTGTAACATGTTAGCAGCATGAAAATATTCATTAACGGCACTTTCACTTATTCACACTAGTGAGGTTGTCGTATCTCAGTGTGGCATCTGGGAGGATTTTTGCTCCACTGTTTGTCCTGTACTTTCAATCTTTCTATTGTTTTTGTTCTCTAGGTGATCCCTGTGAACCAGGCTGGAGCACCTGTTGGCGAAATTCCCTTCAGTCGAACTGGTTTGCTTGGGTTTGTGGGACCGGTAAGGAAGACGTTAATTGGTTTATTCACAGAAAAATATTTAGATGGATTATATAACTTTGTAGTGAAGGCGGTCGTAGCTTTCCTTCTTTTTTTTTTCTTTTACATTTTGGAAAGCATTATTGGTGGTGACACTTTGGTAAAGTAAAAATATCTGCTCCACAGGGGAGTCTTGTGTTTGTTGTGGGGAAGATTGAGGGACTCCTGATGGTGAGCGGACGACGCCATAATGCTGATGACCTGGTGGCCACTGCGCTGGCTGTGGAGCCTGTCAAAACAGTTTACAGAGGGAGGTATGACACTGCCTGGCCTCTCTGAGCCACTGAGAAGCTTTAGCTCTATTTTGCTCCCTTTTATAATGTTTTTTTTTGTTATGTTTTAGGATATATATCTAGAAATAAATGATTAATTTACTAGCTGAATGTTTGTGAAAGATATGTTCTTGTTCACAGCTGCGTTTTGTCACCTGTGCAGGATTGCTGTCTTCTCAGTGACGGTGTTTTATGATGAGAGGATAGTCGTCGTGGCAGAACAAAGGCCTGATGCCAGTGAAGAAGACAGCTTCCAGTGGATGAGTCGAGTACTGCAGGTAATTCAAATATTTGCTTTTTATACCTGTATTAAATAATCTAAGCTTTGTGCTCATTGAACTGTATAACTTACTTGCATTACTTGTGTCCTCTGTAGGCCATCGACAGCATCCACCAAGTCGGTCTGTACTGCCTTGCCCTTGTCCCAGCCAACACCCTCCCAAAGACGCCACTAGGGGGGATCCACATCTGTGAAACCAAGCAGAACTTTTTGGAGGGTAACCTGCATCCCTGCAATATCCTGATGTGTCCACACACCTGCGTTACAAACATGCCCAAGCCTCGTCAGAAACAGCCAGGTGAGCTATCCCAGACATCAGCTGAGCATGTTGTATAAAAAAAAAAAAAATCAAATCATATTCAGTTTGGCTGCTATGGTTGAGCAGTAAGTGAAATCACGTACAGTCTGTGCATCTACTAGTCAGTACTTTTCAAATAAAAGAAAGGAAAATGTGGCTGGAGTTTTACCAACATCATTTGGCTACTTTTTAAAGGGGATAGTAGCTGAATATACAGTAAGTTAGTTTTTGATTTTGGAAAGTCAGTGTGTGAGTATTTGCTCTGTTAGCATTGTGTCTGCTCCTGGATCTCTGTTGATGATGGTTTCTGTGATTGTTTCTGATCTGATCAGTGGACGTAGGTCCTGCTTCGATGCTGGTCGGCAACTTGGTGGCGGGAAAACGAATCGCCCAGGCGACCGGCAGAGAGCTGGGTGTGGTGGAGGATCAAGATCTCATTCGAAAGGTAAGACACTAATTCACAAATTAGATCATACATTCTCTGATTTTACTGTTAATAAAAGATGTTGCATGGGGCTGTGGAGCACAGTTATTTATTTGAATGCATATTTTATACAGTTTAATATGTAAGATTACAATTTTTTGCATATGCCTGTATTGTTAATACCTGGACAGTTTAACAAAAACTTCTGTCATCATTTATTATTATATTATATTATATTATATTATATTATATTATATTATATTATATTATATTATATTATATTATATTATA
>JAUBOC010000181.1:15919651-15931649 GCA_032275365.1 Anablepsoides cearensis | reverse complement strand
TATGTTTGTGGTTGTAATGTGACAAAATATGGAAAAGTTCAAGGGGTATGAATACTTTTGCAACCCACTGTATATATTCCCATAGCATTTAGTGGTTAAAATGACAATAAATTCTCTTTTAAAACAGCATGGGGTTTATGAGGGGGGTCCCTGGAATGGCAGACCCAAATGGCATGAGAACCCCTGGTTTAATAATTTTAAAATGGTTTGGTAACCAAAATATATCATTACAAATTGTTAAGGAAGGAAGCTTTTTAAAGCTTGAAAACTATACTGAAAAATCTAAGCTCTCTGTAAAATGTCCACCAGAAATTACCTGCAAAACAATGGTGCAAAAGAAACACCTGTACAGAGTTCAGATTTATTATTTACAGGCTGTTTTCAGAGCAGCACCAGAGCCACACTGAGCAGAACTGGGATCAGTTTGCTGTTCAGACTTTGTGAAACAGGAAACGATGCTGATGGCGGTGGCGTTGACGCATCTTCATACGTTGTCAGCCACTCTGCGAACCTGCTGACTTTTGAATACACCCCAGGTTTCAATGGAAGTCCGCACCCTTCTCCAAAGCTAGTCACTCCCACCACGTAGAACCGGTCTTCGTCCTCTTTGTAGCACTGCAGGGGTCCTCCGCTGTCCCCCTGTGTCAGAGCACCAATAACATGTTAGAGGTGTGTTTTAGAGCTCTAAAGCAGACACCCTGAAAACACTCCAGAACCATCACTGAACCTGACAGGTGTCGACTCCTCCGCTCTCCAGTCCGGCGCAGAGCATGTTCTCTGTGATGCTGCCGTTGTACCAGGTGGCCTGGTTACACCGATCTCTGTCGATGAGTTCCAGTTCAGCTTCCTGCAGTCTGTTCATCATATATCCTGCAGAACACACACACACACACACACACACACACACACACACACACACTGATTTACTGGGTAAAGACTCAGTTTGTCTGTCTGTGCCCCACTTTAGTTTACTGTGTAGCTGCCCACTGCTGAAAGGCGGGCTATAATGTACATCACAGCCAGCTGAGCTGTGCTGTGAGCATGTGTGAATGTGTCTGACCCACCTTTGTGGGAGTTGCTCCCCCATCCTGAGATGAAGCAGTGGGTGAAGTTCAGGCTGACCTCATGGCTCCCATTAAAAGGCGTGCAGGCTGGCTGGATGTGCTCCGTGAAGTTGAGCGGAGCGCCGAGCATCACCAGCGCCACATCGTAGTCCAGCGTGTAAGGGTCAAATTCCTCGTGGATTCTAATTTCTCTGACGGAGCGGATCTGAACGTAAGGTCCGGGATCGGACAGCACGGTCAGTCCCGCCGCCACACGAAAAATGCTTTTGTTGTTCTGCCTGAACACAAAACAGAACGGGTCTGACTCATTGCGAGGAAAATGTTCTTGTCTCAGTTTGAGCTTGTTTACACAGAGGGCTTCGTATTTAATTAATAAATAGTTACAATTTGTCTTTTTTGGAACCCCACTGGTTGTTTTGAGCACTTTTTTCCCCTTTCTTATTATTTATGGTCACAGTGATGTAAAATCTTGTGCAAAAATCTTAATTCAGTCCTCATTTCTTCATACATTACTTCCAAGCAGTGAGGCTTACTTGTGATCTTTTAAGGTGACCTTGATCGATATTTCTTCAGAAGTTTTTCTTCAAACTTTTACCGCTTTACTCATTTTCTGTCCACTACCTGACCCTTTTCAGAGAATTGTTTTCTTTTTAAGCCTCTTAATTCTAACCTATGAATCATTCAGCCGTAAAAAGGCTTGACAGTTTGATAAAGAAAGGAGGAATTTTGACAAAATTTAGATCAAGACCACTTAGAAAGATTACAAATGACGCTGGCTTCTTGAAGGAACACCATAACTTAGATGGGGTTGTTTTAAAACGTTTGCACAGAACTGTAAACAGGACACACACTGGGTTTCAGACCTGTCTTACTCACATGTATCTGTAGAAGCAGTGTGCGGCGCTGAGAACCCAGAGGTTGTTGAGGACCGTTCCACCACAGAAGTGAGTGAACAGGATTTGGAAGCTGACCTGCCAGGGCCACGCCCCCTCAGGGGCCTCTCGCCCGCCCACAATACGAGACACACCCGGGGGCCCGACCAACATCCGCTGCCCACAACCTCATCAACAAAGTCAGAAACAGATTTCATGTTGATTTAAAAAAAGTGATAGTTATTGTTGTCTGAGTCTGATGCTATATTTTGCTATATTTTTCTATAACATAAATAACACAACAATAAATCATAAAAAATGTTAGTAAGGTGATGTATGTTTGTAACTCAGACAGATGCAGTACTTTTTTCATCACTTTAGTCACATTTAAGATAATTACCGTATGTGTTTATCAGTCTATAAAGCTGGTAGAGTACATAAGATGAGATTTGTACAAATATTCTTCTATTTGTTTATGTATTTAAATTAAGATAAAACAGATAATAGGCAATTTGCACAAATAATGCTTTATCAATTGCAAAAACTACTCTGACCAATAATGTAGTGTGTACACTTAACATACTGCATCATTTGTAAAAGCTTAGTTTTTTTAATCAAACATATCTTTGAGACCTTTCATCTAGTAAACACAAGAAAATAAAAGGTATTAGATAATATAACTTGTATTCATAATGTAAGCATGATTTAGGCAATATAATATCAAGTGAGTCATAGGTAATCAGTTAGGCTACTGCAGTGAAACTCTAAATATATTAAACATGAGGGAAAATATAAATAAATTATATGGTATAACTTCTAACGTTTTTATCTATAAAAATAGCAAAAAAAATAGGTTGAAAATACATTAATCCAACACAAAACTCATAGCATATACATTTTTAAGCCTTCCATATTGCTTGGAAGTACAGATGTTTAAACAATTATAGGCTGATCTTATCTTAAAATTTTACATTATTGCACGAGATATCGCGATATTTTACGTTTGCTCTGAAAAACAAAAATATTGTACGAAATATCGCGAGATCTCACACCTTACCGTTTGTAGTTCTGGTTGGAAACGTTGAGATGAGATCCCGGATAAAACACGCATAAAATATTTGTAAATTTTATTGCATCATAACCATTTTCTATATTCTAAGATGGATTAGGTGCGTAGCAAGGTTGTTTTTTTTATACCTAGGTTCAGTCCAAAAATGAATCAGAATAGTCATGATTTAGCTGACTCACACAAACAGACAGTTGACTCTTGCAGGAAAGTCCAACTTTAAACAAATCTCAAAACTCCTCAGAGTTAGTGTTAGAGACTTTTAGTAAACCATTTTTGAGCTTAATCTGTTTAAATTTACCGAGTTGTGGTCATTTTTGTTAGCTAGCTAGCTAGCATGTATGTTGATTAGCCGCGGCGGCCATGTTTAACCACGGTCAAAATATTCACGGACACGAAGGTGATTACATTATCGCTCGTACTCAAATGTATTTTCAAAATAAGCTCATTAATTTGTTTTAACTTACTGTGCAGCTGTGCTGAAGTTGTCTCAGTTAAATACAAGACACCCACAAACAGGAGGATAACCTTCATTCCCATGAGTTTGGACTCTTTTGAACAATGTTTTTTTTCTTCCAAGATTCCGTTTTTAACCTCTAGCAAAAACAAATAGTATTTTACATAACGTCACGTTGGGACAACTGGTACTGAAACAGGTGAAGTACTTTCAACTTCAAATGATATAGGACAATTACAGCCTTAAACAATCCAGTCATATTAATTAAACTCATTGAATACAGTAAATAAATTAATTAACTTATTATGTTTCATTGTTTGTAACATGTTTTTCCACACTGTGGATTAACTTGTCACAGGTGAAGGTGTTAGCTATAGGAGTACAGGTGAGTGAAGCCTGTCACGAACACACCCCCGTGTCTGAAGATGGTGCCCTGACTGCAGAGGATGCTGATGTTGTCCAGTATCTATGGCCACCATCTTCAGGGTCCTCCTCTCAGCTCCATGCCAAGTATCTGTAACATCTGTAAGTAATGTGTGGTCTGTCCATTTTGTTGATACACATTAAACTTTTAATCTCTGTAACAAAAATATCTCAACACAGAGATGCTGTTGTAATATTATTTTATACTTTTATGCTAAAAGTATAAATGTCATCAATTATGGTGACATGTCAGGGCATGTCATATATGAGTTATAGTGAAAACAGCTAATAATAATAGAAAATAACAATGTGAATTTAGGCTACATTTCACGTTGATAGTTTGTACTGATTTGTCCCCCCAAGCACAAACACATAATAGGAGAATATTAAAAAATATATATTTATTTCTGCACGGTATCTGGCTTTTATTTTCATTTTTATCTAATTTCAACTGATAGTTTGGTAAAGTAAAATTATTATTATTATTATTATTATTTTATTCTATGTTTATTTTTATTGTTACTATCTTTAATTCTATTATTAATAATACAGTTGATAATGTCACATAGCAATATATTTTTTCTGTGGATTATGTATGTAGTATGATCTGCTGCTGCTATTACACCCGAGTTTCCCGGTGCAGTACAATTCTAATAATCAGAAAAAAGCAAGGAATACTAACTAACTAAAAGAAGCAAAATGCTAGCTGAAAGCTAAAAGTAGCAAAGTGTTATCTAAATGCAGCTTAGGCTATTCAATAAAAAAAAAATCTAAATACTAGCTAAAGGTAAATGGTACTTAAAATTGGCAATAGCTGAAGTAAAACACTAGCTAAATGCTAAAATGGAACAGACTAGCTAAGATTGCTGAACCACTAATTACAAGCTAGTTGTAGCAAATGACTAAAGTAAAGCTAACTATGCTAAAAGTATAAAAGCAACAACTAAAAGATAAGTAGAAAAAAGTCTAATTGAAAGTTTAAACAGTTACTAAAAACTCAAAAATACAAAACAATAAAGAAAACAGATTCAAAAGGAAAAGTTTTGAAGGAATTGGGAAATAAGTATAGGGAAAAACTTATTATTTGAAAAGCATAACAGTTACAAAAAGGAAAAGTCGGATTTGTTCTCATAAAATATCACAAAATATGCAAAAGCTAGATTGCAAATAAGCATGAAAACAATCAGCAGTGACAGAATTAGAAGAGTTCAACCATTATAAAAACATTAATGTTTCTTAATATAAATAGTCTGAGCATCATCCTGCAGTGGCCTCAGACCGGATGAAACTAAACTCAGGACCAAGGCGTGTCCGCTCATCATCACTCCTCTTCATCTCTCCAGGCTCAGAAAAAGGGTCTCCTTTAGGGGCTGCAGGCCCCGGTGACCTTTAGGATCGTAGGAAACGCCGACACTCCCTCCACATTCTGCTGAGAGTCATCAATTATGCAGGGAAGCTGCTGGTGCTGCTGCTGCTGAGGGGGAAGAGAGCAGCAACAATATGGCGACAACCGCAGTTTCTCCCCGAGCTTTCCCGCATCTGCAGTCCTGCCGCGGCTCTCCGGATTCACTGTAACCCTCTCAGAGTGAGTATGTTTCATTTTGATGAGGTCTGAAGTGGGGTGGAAGAGCAGGGGCTGAGGGTGGATGTTCTGTCGGTGTCGGTTTTTTTTTCCCTCTCGCCTTTGTTTTTTTTTGTTTTTTTTTTTTTTTTTTTTTTTTTTTTTTTTTTTTTTGCGTAAAGCCCCCCCAAATGTCGCAGAGCTGCTCACGGCCCCGCGTCTTTTTCTGGAGCGGGATGGAAGTAGAGGGTGTCAACTGAGCACAACTCGGCTGGACCAGAGCAGGGATTTAAAAATATATCTTTACCAATTAGTCGATGTGGATTGCACGAGGATCGGTGCATTTTTTAATCCAGCACCTATAGGTATTTATGATAGGGGGGACGGGTTTCAGTCAGGGCGCAGTCTGACTCCTCCGGCACGGAAAAGCCTAAACAATACAAACGATTTAGATTTTTTTTACATTACTTTTTGGTATTTTTTTAAAAGATCCGGACCACAGGATGATGAAGTTAAAACAAAAGGCTTCAGAAAAGAGGCTGACATCGTGTAAGTATCTCATCATCTTGATTTAAGACATGTCTCCAGGTGATGTGTGTCAGCGCCATAAACCGTCCTCTGTCAGTCGAACCGGACCGGTCCACATCACGCCACAGCCCGTGTTTTATATTTTTTTATTATTAATTTTTTTGTCTATGTGTAAGGTTTAACTCTGGCCTGTGTTTTTGCACACATATTGATTTGCCGACATGATGGCTTCTCGGGTGTGGTGCAGATCATTTACGCGCAAAAAAACGCACATCATGTCCTTAAAGCGCAACGCTTGAGCGTTTGTTTCTTTTTGAGTCGTTTCTTTTGCGGACTGTCAGAGAGGGATATGTCTGGAGATTGGTGTATTGTGAAGAACCATGAGAGATTTTGGTAAATCTGTAGCTGCGTTTTCTCCCCTCCCAGCGTGACATTTGCAACAGACAAACCACCCACTGCAGCAAAATATCGCTTTGGCAGCTTTGCTCGGAACGGGCCACTTTTTTTCTGCGCAGTAAAACCTCTCCGAGAGGCGCAGCGGGACTTTTACGCTTCATGACATATTAGGGAAAACATAGGTAATGGCGCATTCAGGTCATTCTCTTTAGAGAAGAAATTAAACCAGATCGCTTTGTGAAAGAAATATTACCGCGAAGACGCCAAAATGCAGAAGTTGAAGGATAAACCAGCTGTAGGAACACACCGTGTCTTTTTCTTTTCTTTCTTTTATTTTTTCCTCCCCATGGTTTTGATTTCTCCCCCTGCGTGCACGCATTCACGCGCTCTATGCACGTGTCAGTGCGCGTGCGCCCTGGCGGTGCTGAAGCGGACAGCGGCAGAGCCGCGCAGCAGAAGGTTCCTGGGTCCATTTTATGAAAAAAACAAAAACAAAAAAACCAGCCTGCTCAGATGATTTCTTCTCTCCTCCATGATTTCATCACACACGCACACACACACACACACACCCTGCACATACATTACACACACACCCTGCCATGTCAGGACAGAGTGCAGTCTTTTCCTGTCTGATACCAGATTTGCAATTAGAGTGGTTATGCAAGGAGAGGAGGGAGCAGGCCTTGTGATTCGGTTCTGTTCCACCTTCATCCTCGCAGATGCTGAAACAAATACATATTTGTGTGGACTAATGAGAGGGATGTCACCAGCTGATAGGAAACGAGGGTTAAGAAGTTCCTCAAATGTTTATGTCAGGTGGGACAGAAGTTTCCTCTGGTCCTTTTGTTCTCTTTAACAATCACAATGAAGTCTATTTCTGTTGTTTTACCTTGAAATAGTCCGCCGTGAAATATCGTGATGCACATTGTCATGTGACATGGCGAGATGCTCAGTGTTGTGAATGACTCGGCTACTATCATTTCAGGTTTTAGCCCAAAATCCATAGTGCTACTTTGGATTAACTGTCATGGCCTTCTCTAATTGTATTGCCTCCCAAAGTTTATCAGCTGTAGTTGTGCATCTATCGATTATTTCCTGGAAACTGCATTAATCTTTGTCCAGGGGACATATTGCTAAAATGCAAACAGGGTTGATTCTAACAGTTAATGCTAAAGTTGTAATCAAGCATCTCATGCAGTTTACAGCACTTGGAGCATGCGCTGTCAATTACTTTCAGCCGTTAACACATCAATTTTTATCCCAATATTTGTAGAATTTACTAAATTATAGCTTTTTTATGTTTTCAAAGGTCAGTTGGCTGTGACAGCCATCTTGAATTGGGTTGACTCTTAAGGTTAATCAGTTGTAGAGTAATCATATATTACTATGATTACTTTCTGCTAGTTTCATTACAATTTATTTAGTTGCTCGTGAGATATTTTGGTAACGGACACACATACACACAAATTTGAGCAACGACATCATCCATCTTCAACTTTTGGTGGCAGGGAATAAAATGTTACAGTAATGAGAAACATAATACCAAACAAATACTGCTTTGTAATATTTGTTGCTTATTGTTTAACAATCTAAAAAAAGACTCACTAAACTATGAAAAATCAGAATTATGATACTGACAGATGAGATAAGAAATTATAAAGCCTGAAGGATGTTTTTTTTTTTTTCATTTTAAATTTCAATAAAGAACAATTTCCTGTTTGAGTTACACTAATGATAAAACAGAATTGTTATTCTTTAGAATTTTAATGTTTATTGTTCAAATGATAGTTTCACAAATCTGTTATTGTTTTAATAAACCATAATGTCATAAATTTGAGTTGTCATCACAATAGGTTTGCATATTTTGTTTTTATTTTGCCTCTAAAGCTGTGATTTGCCATCTGAAAGTTTTCTACTTTTAACTCTTTAATAACTAAAAATAGTTAGTAAATAAATAAAAAAATGTCCCTCCTTTTGTATTCTGCAGAGCTCCTACTGTGAACGGTCCAAACCTCATGACCAAGTAGCTGCAGGATGAAAACATGGCTGCACCCCTTCTCGCACCGCCAGGACCTGATAGCTTCAGGAAGTTTACGAGGGAGTCTTTGGAGGTCCTTGAGCAGCGCCTCAAAGAGGAGAAGAACAAGAAGCCGCCCAAGCAGGACAGCAGCTACCGCGACGACGATGACGAGAACAAACCCAAACCCAACAGCGACCTGGAGGCCGGGAAGAGCCTGCCCTACATCTACGGGGACGTCCCTAAAGGAATGGTGACGGTACCACTGGAGGATCTGGATCCATTCTACCTGAATTCTCAGAAAGTGAGTTTGGAAACACAGAAGCCCATCCCACCACCTCATCCAGGCTGGATGGATGTTTCTGGTTGGTGCAGCTATCTTTAGACTAAAGAAAAAGTTATTTTATTCAGACCTTTGACAAATATTGCCCCAATATACATTAAGCTTGACATATTATTACATCCATGTCACCTTTTAGTTTTCATCCATGACCTGCTTTCCCTTCATATCAGCTAGTTTTTATTTTTGGATCCTTATGTCTTTTTTTTCAGAACTAAATTAAAAAAATATGTTTATGATGACTGATTAATTTAATTTGAGTGAGTAAAACTGATTTGTGGAGTCTTGTAAAGAACCCAGCGTTATTTTTTTACATTTTTGCATGCTTTTTAAATTTGAGTAAGTTGGGATTATTTTGGTTTTGTTTTTTAAACTGTTTCAAAAAGTAGTTTTGGTTCAGTTTATTTATTTATAATTGTTTTTAATCAATCAGCATATTTCTGTTATATAGTGATTTGTACATTATGGCAGCAGAGTGGTTGGGCATTTAAAGGGGGTGTATTATGCAAAATCAACTTTTTTGAGCTTTATATCATTATCATTGATGATATCATTATCAATCCTTATCAATCATTCACTCATCAAAAACATACCCAGAGTGTTGCTTTCATGCATGTTTGAGAAACTCTTGAAGAAATGCTTTCTAAACGCTTGCTGGTACAAAGCTCCGCCTATTCACACCAAGCTCCTCCTTGGAGCTCAGTCTGAAGCCGTTTTCCCACCCCGCAGAGTATCCCTCCCACAAAGCATTGTTGTGAAGACGTGCTGAAGTGGGAGTGTAAGAAATGGTGGGAGGTTCTTAAAGAGACAAAGGCCAATTTCAAGACATTTAGATAGTGTATGATGCAAAATCAAATTTACTTGTTATATAAAACTGAAGGTAACAGAGTTACTTGATAGTGGTATGTGCCTGTAAAATATACAATACCACCCCTTTACACTCATTTTTAAATTCGACAAGTAATTGTGTGTTTTTTAATTCTAAAAGTCACTGGGAGAGTAAGAGTTTTGGGACGAGCTGTCCTCTAAATGTCCTCACGTGACTTTGAGGAAAAGGTCAGAGTCAGTTGAAGAAATTGTTGTTTCACATGCGGGCCTTTCAGACATATTCAGAACTTAATGTGTGGCAGGAAGAAAAGCAGAGAGGACGCTTGTTGTTTTAGAGGAGAAGCGTGTCTCTCCGGGGTTTCTGTGACGTCTGACGCTCTGTTAGAGGATGGTCAGGTGTGACCTTGACTGGCTCTGAATATCACCGGCTTACAGTCAGACAAAACTGCTGGAGGAGACTGCAATTCTTGTTTCATGCTCCTGTCGTCTGAGCCGGTCTGAGTTTTAGGATTATAAAAGATAATGTGGGCATTATTTACATAAACTGAAAGAAACTGAATGAAAAAGGGGAAAAACCTACAAGAGATTTGCTGTCATTTTGGTAAAAAATGGGCTAAATTCTTTATGATTTACATAAAAAAACTAAATAATCATAAAATGACTGAGTATTGATCCATATGCAGAGTTTTCTTCTATAAGATTACTGATTCTTAAAGAAACATGTAAACAAAAACTGCCACACTTTAGATCTAAATGCTGCCTATAACTTCCTGCACTTCTTCATAGTTTTACATTAAATGTGCCTGAAAACAAACGGGTAATAATGTGTTTAATCATCGTTAGCTAAATGTGATTTGATTTGTGTGAGAGTGTTTAGGTGCTCTGCGCTCGTCTCCATCTGTCTCCGTCTTTTACCTCCTCGTCTCCACACAGAGCATGCTGCCTGTTATGCAACACACCCGTCCAGCACTCACAGAGAGGAGACACGATTCAGATGACACGTGGCAAACACTGTCCAGCCTTACGTGGGACTTTTCTCGTGCGACTCGTTTGTTGTCTTAGCACACATTCCATACATCATTGACACAGACGCAGCTCGTCTCAACCTTTGGGCTTTTATTCTTTTTTTTGTCACTGCTGCTGCTGCTCTTCCCAGCAGTCCTGTTAGCTCCCCGCTTCAGGCAGCTCTAATTATGGCCATCAATCTACGCTCTTTGCAAGAGGGAGCTGACACCGCTTCGGATCTCGAGCAGCCCTGACGTCAGATCAGGTGGTGACCTTGGTGGTTGTTCTGTGTGTCTTTGTGAGGGCTGCCAGGCTAGTTTGGACGAACGAGGGTAGTTGATGTCTCTTTACGTCAGGGTTTAATTTGTGGCTCTTTTAGATTGTGTCAGACGGAGCGGAGGGCTGATTGAATGATGACGCAGCTTCTGCTCTTCCCTTCCTTAGTGGTCAGAGGTGGACTCATGCCAAACAGAGCTGAGTCTGGCCAAACCTGGTTGCACTCGGAGCTGCTGCACAGGATGGGTGAACTGTGATTTTTAGAGAGAGCGAAAAAATAAAAAAAGGAGGGAGTGTAATGTAACAGTGAAACAGTGCAAAACTGATGACAGTTTAAAATCATTAAAAATGCATTTTTGCATGAACTACTATCAAATTAAATTCTGCAGCTCAGGCAGTGGAGGTGAGTTATCAAACACTGGAAATGTTGAGGGAATTATTGTGCCTGAGCATTTTAAACAAGACTCAAAACCCAACATAACGGGCATTAGCGTTAGCATTAGCATGCTATGTAGACGTTAAATGATTACAGTTGTTTTGAGTTTTGAACACCACTTCAAAATGGCTGACTCACTATGTAGTGACCAAGTGGACAGTCTGTAAAAACAGCAAGGCTTGTGTTCTATATCTGTTTTAAAGAATCATGTTTTTAAACATTTTGCACACTGAAAGAGAATTATACTGCATTAATCAGTTTCATTCACCTATGTAAAATCAAATGTGTTAAAAGTGATTCTAAAGAGCATTTCCTAGCTTTTGAAAGACATGTCTGTCAAAGAGAATCTCTGATAATATCCATTTGCACCTTTGTTTACAGCAGAGGACAACTTAACTGTTCAGTTTATGTTTGGACATCCTTTAATTGATCACTCAGAAGCTTTAAAGTGGTCCTCTGTGGAAGGGACATTAACAAACAACATCTAACCTGTTTTAAATAACTCTATGAACGGCCTTAGTTTGAAAAAATATAGGTCAGTTCCAACTGGATCAATGAGCGAAGCCTAGTTAGCTGTTTCAAAGTGGTTCATGCAAATGGATTTTTAGAACCTTTTACATTGCTGTCAGTTTTACATCCGTAAGCACAAACATACGGAGCCCGCGGGGGGCCAGGGTGAGAAAAAAAAAACAGCCGCCAGTAATCCGTTCCCTCGGTTTAGTAATCCGT
>JAUBOC010000181.1:15895085-15906010 GCA_032275365.1 Anablepsoides cearensis | reverse complement strand
ACTTGAAATTACGTCATTTTGTCCGCACGCCCCCAAGCGCAGGGGGCGCTTCTTCAACTATAAACTAGGCTTTACACGGAGAACGTCGGAAATTTTAGCAGATATTTCATTCATTGCAAACTTAACTTTACTATTAAAACATCAGCAAGAGAAACTTACTTTACCTGCAGAAAGTTAAAGCTCAGTGACTCCACTCTGCAGCAGACGGGCTGCAGCCTCGTCACGTGACACACGTTCCGCCTGCGGAGCGGCAGGCAGTGTTTGATGCAGGGCCGTAACCAAGCTTTCCAGGGGCCTCAGCTTATATTTAAAATTATATAATTTTTTGGTAAATAAATGTTTATTTTAATGGTTTTAATGAGCTTTTAGACTAAAAAAGAGTTAGTAATTACAAATATTTTAGAAACATAAAAGTAGGGAGGCTGCTGGGGGGACAACTGGGGGGGCAAGGCTCTACAACAAGGGGGCAAATGCCCCCCCTTCCCCCCTGTAGATCCGCCACTGCTGCACAAAAATAGACTTTGCATCCATTATTCATTTTAATCTAAAAGAAACTTGATCAGGTGCTGAATCATCATTGTAACCATAGTTTTGTTGTTGTTTATATTTATACACTTAAAATTCTGCGTATGAAAATAAAACCAAACAATACAAAATTCTGACATGAGCGCTGAAATAACACAAGGGGTTTGCCCAACTGACTAAAAATGTTAGTTGAAGTTACTTTTGCTATGCCCGTCCAGCTGCTGACACCCTTTTTTTGGATCTGACTACATGGGTCAAATGAAAGGACAGAAAAAAGGAAGGATAAAATATTTAGAGATGGTGGCCAGTGACACAGAAGATACCTGATCTGATGACAGCATCTTAACAAGCATCCTGGTTTTGTTTTTATCTCTGGAGTTTGAGATCAAGCTGCAGACTCTCACAGCTTTTGTGTTTAGATAAAGTAAATATTCTCTTTTAAAGGCCCAGAAAAAAAATGCTAAGTCATTCCAGTTGTCACATTATTTTCTCAGAATTTAAAGAAAGCATTTCTAAAAGTCCGTGGCCTTTTTGTACTTTATACAGAGAAGATGCAATATATATAATCTGCATTCATTATTAATGCTGGAGGGAATTTCACTTTGTGTCTGACTAAGTCCTCCATTTTTAAATGGAAGAACCAAAAACACAAGAGACACGCTAGTGTGTTTTGTCTCTTAAATGTCTTTGTAGTACTCTTAGAAATGTGGACTTACTGATTTATCAGAGTCAAACATTTTAAATGCATCTTTGTGAATTTAGTAAAACCTAACCCTGGTTTCCCCATTAAACTCTATTTAGCCAGGGTTGTTTTCTTCCAAGAATTATTTTGTTTGTGAAGCTAAAGCTGCTCACTGTTCAGGTCCACCATGAAAAATTAGATTCTCCCAATCTATACCAATATTTTAACTGAGCATAAAAAGGTGAGTCAAAAAACAAACCTGGCCTTATTTTTTGACGAGTCATCCTTAGAGAGATGACCTCGCTCACACTTAATGTCTTGTATTTGATATCCTCCTACCAGACCCTGAGGGCAGCAGGGAAAACCTACATGATCTTCTTCGTCTTGGTGATCTTTGTGGGCTCGTTCTACCTGGTGAATCTGATTCTGGCTGTGGTCGCCATGGCATATGAGGAGCAGAACCAGGCCACCATGGAGGAGGCTGCGCAGAAGGAGGAAGAATTCAAGGCCATGCTGGAGCAGCTGAAGAAACAGCAGGAGGAGCAGGTCAGCTCTCTGCAGGATGGTGTTATCATTTAACATTATAATCGTCGAGGTTGTTTAAAACGCACTCGTGCTCTTTTTGATAGACTGCTCCTCCTGCGACCTCCGCTGGCACAGTGTCAGAGGATGCAGTGGAGGATGATGGAGGAGGGCGTCTGTCCGTCAGCTCCTCTGAGATGTCAAAGCTCAGCTCGAAAAGTGCCAAAGAGCGCCGCAATCGCAAAAAGAAGTGGCGACAGAAGGAGCAGGAGAAGGAGAAAGGCGACAGCGAGAAGTTTGTCAAGTCAGAGTCGGATGACGGCAGCAAAAGAAGCCGCTTCCGTTTCCCTGATAACCGCCTGGGTCGAAAGTCTTCCATTATGAACCAGGTAAGAGGAAGAAAAGCTCTAGTCACTTAAAATGTAAATAAAAACATAATCAGCCAAAAAATTTGGTTTTTGGTAAACCAGAAAAAATATTAAATGATCCTCATAAAATTAGACACTGATTCGAGACATAATAAAAATTATGTTTAAATAGAAGATTTTTTTTATTTTTAATTTAATTTTTAATTTTTATTTTATTATTATAATTTTATTATTATTATAATTTTATTAATATTAATTTTATTAACAGAATATCAGTGGTGGGCACTAGACCTCTAAACTGCAAATGCGGTAATTGCGGACCTAAATTCCTCCTATGCACTTTAGGGGTTTTACTAATTTCATAAAATGATGTGCGGATTTGCGCTTTCTAAATTTAGAAATGAGTAGCGCAAATTGCAAATAATGTTTCACATTCAAATGTTAATTTCATCTAAAGTAAAGAGAAAGAGCCGTCTAGACTCACTACATTTTGTAATCACATAATTCATTAAAACTTCATCATGATTTTCTTGAACATTGGAGGGGAAAGCTATCTCTACTTAACACAATGCAGCTCCACTGTGAGGAAACAGCGACATCTCAGTCTGCACTGCGTTCACAGAGCTTTATACTCTGACTTCTGACTCTTCTCTGTGACGGTTTTCATTAAGAAGAGACTGTTGTGTTCCCACAATTCTTTGCATGACAGGAAGCAATTACAACCTTTATTACTGGGCGACAATCCACCTGCTGTTCTGATCTGCAGAACCACACTCAGCTGTGCATTTTGTACCTCCTCTCTCCGAGGGACACCGCAGCAATAAATATTAAATAAATAAATAAATAAATAAATAAATAAATGTAAAGAAAAAAACACGGAACAGTTTAAATTCACACTCTTATTTTGAAAAAAAAAAATGGAGTTCCTGTTCTGTGTCCTGTAGCCTACCCAGAATGCATTGCTTCAGTTTTACAACAAACAGTTTAAAATTACTAATATATCTGCATGTTTTCTTACTGAGGCATGACAACCATGATTTAAAAGTCTGTTTCTATGAATCACTTCCCCATTCTGCGCAGATATGTGCCAATCTGTTAAAGAAAAATAATCTTACCACTAAATGGTAGTAAAGTGCTGACTTTTCTCTTGCTTGGATGTTTTTCTGGTAAACTGAGATTATGTTGAGCTTTAACATTAGCTCCACTAAGTTTTATTGAGCATATGTGCTTTTGAACTTGCGGACCTAAATAAATTAAGTAGCGCTTTAGAAATTGCGCAGCTAAAATTTAAATTAGCGCTGCCCACCACTGCAGAATATAAATCCTTCTAAATCAGGTGTCAGCAGGCGTGGTGTTAGTTTTTTGCTTAAAGCTGCCAAAAGTGGAAGATCTCAAATCATGTTGTCACACATGCAGTGGCCTCAGATGAAGACAGACAAAACCAGGTTCTGAATTACTGAATGTTTTCAAAGGAACAATGTTGCTGCTTTGCTTCACTTTGGCTGTACTTGCTCTATTGCGATAAATCAGCAGTAAAAATTCACAAATCTGTCCATGAGACATTCAGTCCAGTACATTAAAATACTGATTAGTTTTATTTAGTTCAGTTTACGTCTAGCTTATTATCTGCACAGGAACACTACCATGTTCAGTACTGTCAGCAGGACCCACAAACGTTTTCTGTTTTCATTCTGCTTCCTCTCCTCTCCAGTCTCTCCTGAGCATACCCGGCTCGCCTTTCCTCTCCCGTCACAACAGCAAGAGCAGCATCTTTAGTTTTAAGGGCCGAGGTAAGGACATGGGCTCGGAGACTGAGTTCGCTGACGACGAGCACAGCACGGTGGAGGAGTGCGAGGAGCGCCGCGGCTCCCTCTTCAGCCCCTACCGGCGGAACAGCTACACCGGCTTCCACGGGAAGAGGAACAGCACGGTGGATTGCAATGGAGTGGTGTCACTCATTGGCCCCGGGCCTGGCGGACGCCTTCTGCCAGAGGTGAAAATAGATAAGGCAGCTTCTGACGACAGTGTAAGGAAGTCAATGAGTAGACTTATCTAGGCATGGCCCCCCCTTCCTCTCTCGTTCGTTACGTTTCTTTCTGGCTCTCTTTCTTCAACTCTGTCATCTTTGCAAGTCCGTATGTATCTCTTGGCTAAGCGCTCGCGCCTTCCCTCCCCCAGCCCCTGCAGTGTATGCTGCCCTCAGAACTAGGCAAAGGATGGAGAAATTGATTGTAATGACAGTGATTATAATACATACTCTGCTTTTACTGTATGAATTAGTGAAACGGGGTCTATCAATGACTTCCAGTCAGTTTTGTTTGAACTGAGAAATGAATGTTGTGAACAAATAATGACCAGATTGAATCAGACGTGAAGTTTCACCACTGAGTCATTACATTTTGGCACTTTTATCAAACCTGGTTAATACACATTTTTGTGCACAGAATGGCATAAACTTCCTGTTGAGCACACAATGTTTGTTATCAAAAAACAACATAATAATGTATTAGCATGCTTCAGTGTGTTGATGTGTTCCTCCAGGCATCCAGGTCCTCTGCTGTGTGTGGGTAGATCTACAGTAAGAGGCGGAGGACATGGGAGACCAGCACTATAGAGTCAAATATATTTTTATCTGCTTCCCTAGTTCCCTTATACTATTCCAGTGCAGATAGAAAAGTAACCCACACACACATACACACACACATACCCACAATCCACTTAGGCCATCATGGAAAATCTTTAAGAAACAAAAGAGGGCTGCTGTCCTTGTCTGTCTTTACCTTTTTCTGTTTTCCAAACTCTCCCTGGTCAACAGTAGTATCTTAGTTTGGTTTCATTTTAGTTAGCATGGTAGAATTAAGATTTAATTAGAAAAAGCATGATGTACAGTAGGTACATAAACAAATGGCAATGTTATCTGTAATTGTCCTCTCCTTCTCTTTGACTTGGAGCATGCTTGTGCATGACAACTGGATGGATCTGAACTTCCTGCATTCATATGATCTCCTGACTTGATGGTTGCAATATAAGTTGTATGTTTTTAAAGTAAGAAGGTTTATCAGCATCTATTTGCATAGAAAAGGCCAGAATTGGGAGAAGCTTTTGGAAAAAAATATATATATTTATATAAAATAACATAGTGATTATATTGCAATGGCAGCAAAGCCTTCATTTTTGCATGACTGGAAATGCATTCATGCAGAAGCAGTTCTCCCTGCACAATTTCTCACATTTATTATCTTAAGTGGGATGAGCTATTACATTCAAATACAATTAGGTCAAATAGCCCACTGCTCCCACTTTGGCTGAGACCTGCATGGATTTACAGCACATTCCTTATGAAATCAGATTGAGACAGAAAAGAGTGAAACATGCTCAAAAAGAAAAGGAAAAAAATCAAATCTTTAACTACTTTATCCTCAGTGCTGTTGTGCACTTCCCTCCGCCGGCCACCGGTGGTGATGTGGGATGGGGTTCATGTCCTCTCCATGGGTGCTTGATTCTTCCTCTCCTCCTGACAGCCCACTACTGAGGTTGAGGTGAAGAAGAAGCTGTCGGGCTCCCTGATGGTGTCTGTGGACCAGCTCAATACCTCCTTTGGGCGGAAAGAGCGGGCCAACAGTGTCATGAGCGCCATTACCAACACACTAGCGGAGGGTACTGCCACTTTAACCCAGCTATTTAACCTGCTCTTTCTCATTGTTCTTTAACTAGGGCTGCACTCATTTGTTTGACGACTTTGACATGAATTTCCTGCTTATCTGCTTTGCAAATCGAAACAGTACCAGATACATACAATGCATACAATTTTTTATATCATATTATACCATTGCATGCTTGCAGTATGCTCCGGCATGCTATTATGTTTGGTTTTGATATATGATCTGCGCTATGTCTTCAGAACTGGAGGAGTCTCAGCGCAAGTGTCCGCCATGCTGGTATAAGTTTTCTAACACATTCCTGATCTGGGAATGCAGCCCCTTATGGATTAGGATCAAGGAGATTGTAAACCTGATAGTCATGGATCCCTTTGTGGACTTGGCCATTACTATCTGTATTGTCCTCAACACCCTCTTCATGGCCATGGAGCACTACCCCATGACGCCCGACTTTGAGGACATGCTGTCTGTAGGCAATCTGGTGAGTGGCAGTTTATATGCTCATAGTTTGTATTTTATCCTTTTCACTGATAGAAAAAAAAAAGTGCTCAGCTTCTTCTCAGCAGCCCGTAGAGAGGTGCTATTTTTGGACCATAATTGGCAGCAACTTTCATTATCTACTCAGAGTTGAAAGAGAGTAAGGGGAAGTAGGGAAAAAAATGATCTCAGATCACTTGCAGTTTTTCTGGATTTGTGTTTGGTTCACACACGTGCACACACTCGTTCCCTGTCCTTTCTTTCTTCCTCTCGATGCAAAAGAGTTGGTGTTTTCTGCAGCCTTGTCTTTCTGCTGGTTAGCTGACTGGTGGGAGGCTTGCATTAATATTTCATGGAGCCATATCGATGAGCTGCACTAAAATGGTGCCTGACTCATTGCTTAGATTTGTTATTGATGTTGTTCTCTTTTTTTCCACAAGTAAACATGAGCACTGGCACCGCGATGTTTGTTTACATGCTTCAGCTCCCCAATTAAAAATGTATATAGTATGACGTAGGCAAAAAGTAATTCATTTTTCACTTTTTTTTGTTCACTAATATGCTCAAATATGCATTTTTAGTTTAAAATAATAATTATTTCTATTTAGAATAATTTGCCAGGAGTTTTGTTTAAGTTTTATGTTACTCTGATACAGTATCTGTTGTTTTTTGATCAGAAGATCAAGATATTCAACTCCTTTGTATGAAAAACAATTTCCAGAGCATTTAGCTAGAATCCCAAACACATATTAAGTGTTCATCAGAATCAGAAACACTTTATTGCCATTGTCAGTAAACAAGTTACAGACTAGGAATTTGCTCTGGTGCTTCATGTGAACTCGAACGCATTATTGGATGCATTTATTCATTATCTTGGCTCTGTGAACGACAGTTTTCAGTCTAATTCATTAGAGTTTTTAGTAAACCCCAGAACTACTTTTTTTCTAATTCATTCTGACTGCAGAGCAAGTGAGACACATTCTGAGTTCAACAATTAGACCGATCCTGAATAAAAAAGACACTTCCTAAAGGTGCCAGTTATATGTTTTTCAAAAAAGTGTTGATTTTAAATAAAAAGTTATGACATAATATTAAAATGAAATATTTAAACAGTAGGTTTTTATTAAAACAACACCAATAATAATAATAATAATAATAATAAAATATCAGATGTCGTAAATTTCAAATATTTAATATATGTGGATCTGGTTGTGCTACTATGATACTAAGCAGATAATTTAAACCTCATCACGTCTAATTTTCCTGACTTGCTCTAGCACTTTATTTTATATACCCTTTCATACAAAAAAGAAAGTAGGATAGAACCTATCCTTATTTATAAATAATGGTTGTAAGCAGAATCATAGGTTACGGTGGTTTATAAACTCTAGAGCATAAACTAAAATTTGAATGGATGGGTTTTGAATGATGAAAAAAATCAGAGTCCATAGCTGAGTGGAGGGATAGGTGGCTTCAGGTTAGACTATTAAGGTAACATTTTTGTCTTCAGTATCAGAAATAATATTACATTATCACAGTAACACAAGCAAATCAATGCTAACATATTAAATTGCACAATGTTATTTTTTTTAAGAAATATGCTCTTTTGAAAGTTTATATTGGAAAACAAAAGATTGGACAATTTGTAGAATACAAAAAAATAACAGAGTTAGAGAAGTAAAGCTATAGAGTAGTCTAGTAAGGTACGTATTTGACAACACAGTTACAGTAAATCAGTAACAAAAGAAAAAAAAAAACACAAAAACTTGGCTCACAAATAAGAAAAAAAGGTCAGTGTCTTATGGTTCTGATTTTTGCAGCTCCGCATTTAAAAGATATGCTTTTTATCAGAAGAAGCCAATTAGCAAGCCAACTGTGTTTCCTCATCATTCTTCACTTTTTTTCAACTGAGACACTATGCTATGATGTATTCATTCATTCAAATCATCTCTCCATCCTGCCTGACAGGTATTCACAGGGATCTTTGCAGGAGAGATGCTTTTAAAGCTTGTGGCCATGGATCCTTACTACTACTTCCAGGAGGCTTGGAACTGCTTCGATGGATTTATTGTCACGCTGAGTTTAGTGGAGCTGGCTCTGGCTGATGTTGAGGGTCTCTCTGTGCTGCGGTCATTCCGATTGGTAAACACTTATTTGACCTCCTCCCTGATCCAAAATAACATGTGACCCATCACACTGAACCAAGGATTAAGTTGCAAAGTTGTCTTTGGGGCAATGGGCAGCTATAGTGCACATTGTTTAAAATGTTTTCAACAATTGCATTTATGAACTGCCTGAAATATAATCTTTTAAAATTCTTTTTGAAGACCCTTTTTGAGCAGTAGCTACAAAAACATAGTTTTGAACAGTCTTAAATGTTTGTCGCTTTACCTGCAAGCTAACAAAGCTTTATTTTTCCAGCTTGTAAATCTTAATATCCAAATATTGTTTGAGGTTTCCTCTTTAAAAGGACCTCTTTAAAAATTAGAAATAGACCAAATATCAATGGGTTATCCTGATTAGTAAGAGAAATTGAGGCATTTCTCTGAAACGTGTTTAGGTCATTTTGATCAAATTGGACTTAACCCTCAGTTGGATGTGATGGGTCACATACAGTATATTAAAATTAATTAGTTAACTACAAAAACTAATAACAATTCACACTCCTCTTCCCCTCTCTACCTATCTAACATCAGCTGAGAGTGTTTAAACTGGCTAAGTCCTGGCCCACCCTCAACATGCTGATTAAGATCATTGGTAACTCAGTGGGAGCGTTGGGAAACCTGACTCTGGTGCTGGCCATCATCGTCTTCATCTTTGCTGTTGTGGGCATGCAGCTGTTCGGAAAGAGCTACAAAGACTGCGTGTGTAAGATCTCCGAGAGCTGCGAGCTGCCCCGCTGGCACATGAACGACTTCTTCCACTCTTTTCTGATCGTCTTTCGGGTTCTGTGTGGGGAGTGGATTGAGACCATGTGGGACTGCATGGAGGTGGCAGGCCAGGGAATGTGCCTCATCGTCTTCATGATGGTCATGGTCATCGGTAACCTTGTGGTGAGTGTTCAAACTGATCGGGTCAGATTTGAAACCATTACAACTCTTCCGGTGACTTGATGTGTGTATTTATTTTTGACATTTTAAGGTGTTGAACTTGTTCCTTGCCTTGCTGCTGAGCTCGTTCAGCGCCGACAACCTGGCTGCGACGGACGACGACGGCGAGCCCAACAACCTGCAGATTTCCGTCATGCGCATCAAGAAAGGCATCGCGTGGATAAAGGCGAAGATGCGGCTGGTGATGGCGAGTCTACTCAGGAAACCGCCGATGGAGGACGAGCAGAAGCCTCTAGATGACATGTATGACAAGAAGGTGAATTACATTGGAAACCACACGGGGGTGGACATTAACCGGGACCTGGACTATGCCAAGAATGGCAACGGCACCACCAGCGGTATTGGCAGCAGCGTGGGAAAGTATATGATCGACGAGGACCACATGTCGTTCATCCACAACCCGAATCTGACGGTTTGTGTGCCCATCGCTGTGGGAGAGTCTGACTTTGAGAACCTCAACACAGAGGACTTCAGCAGTGAGTCAGACATCGAGAACAGCAAAGAGGTTAGTTGTTACAGTATGCAGCACCATATTTTAAAGCTCATTGGCAAGCTCCAATTATCTTAGGTATCAACATGAAAATAATGATCCTGTCTTTCTTGTTGTTTATATTCCTCTGCTGCTTTGCACAGTGCAGTTTTCTCTCTGCACAGTAATATGATGGGTGTGACAGGCTACTCTGCTCTGCTCAGATACTAATGTAACTCCATTACTCAGTGGATGCATCTAGAGTGGCTCCAGCAGGCAGGCAGTGTGTCCTCTGACATCTGCCTTCTGATAAAAGGCATTTGAACGACTTTCAGAGCCAATGATCTGTCATTTGATATTCCACTTTAGTATTCATGTTGATAATATGTAATGCCATCTCAGCACTGGAAAAAGTATCTTTGCATTAAGTTTTAGCAATCTAAACACTGAGCAGCTCTCATTTGAAAAGTTAGAAACAGTTGAAACTTTGACTTTAGTTACCATTTTTTTTCTTGTGCACTCACAACATCTGCCTCTCCGCAGCTGGACGACACCAGTTCCTCAGAAGGCAGCACCATCGACATCAAGCCAGACGTAGAGGAGGTGGTGGTGGTGGAGACGGTGGAGGAATACATGGAACCGGAATCATGTTGGACAGATGGTGAGGCCACTGCTTCCATTGCACTCATTAAACCCACCCCCCTCGCCCCTCCAAACAGACCACTCTGAGCCTGCAGGGTGAAGGAGAATTTCATCACGAAGACTCACTCATGCATGGAAACTGTATTTCAGCCTGTCTCTCCATCAGATTCTTACATGGCTTCACTGATGCTTCAGTGCCTTTCCAAATAAACATTTTTACATACCAAGCAAGGATTTGTATTGTAAACATAAATGAAACATTATTTTAAAACAATAAAATAATGTGATCTTCTTCAATCTGAAATGAAACGAGCAATCTGATTATTATGCAGTTTGTTCAACGCCTAGCCTGGCCCTTGCCTTCCCACGCAGTTCCGCTCAATTCTAGTTTTGCTTCACTGCTACGTCTGGAATTTCTCCCATAGACAAGGATTTTATCGGGAGCATTTCGTTCGGGCCAATCAGAGAACA
>JAUBOC010000181.1:15874347-15886820 GCA_032275365.1 Anablepsoides cearensis | reverse complement strand
ACTTTTTCCTGCTTGTCCAAGATCTTTCTGCATCAGGGATGGAGACATAAACCACACGCTCTCAGTGTTGTGGCTTTGGGAGGAAAATATTTGTTAAACTTCTGCCGTTGTCAGACTTTTTAATTATAGGTAATCGCAGCGACTGATCTGCTAACAGCCCACGTTGATAGCAAATTTAATTTTTTTTTCTAACATTTATATTAAACACATATCTTGTTGATTGCCTTGTTTTTTAGTAATGCAGGCAGAAGCTTAGCAAATATGTTAAACAGCCATTTCACAAAACGAAAAAAAAAAGAAAACATTTCTGCTTTCATGTCATAGCACCACATACTGCAGCGCATACAGCAGGCCCTGGCTTCTCGTTGCCTTCCACTCCCACAGGAAGTGAAACTGGGAGGCAACAGTGGGCCCAGTTAAACTCTGTCTTTGAGTTCTGGGTGGGTGATGGCCCGTAGCTTGACTAGCACTACAGCACTCAGACAAAAACTAAAAAAACAACAAAACTCTCAACCACAGACAGAAAATGTGTTGTCTTTATCTATGACGTCCCAAAAATGACAAACCAAACCAGAGAAGAAGGCCTCTTAAATCATTTAGGGGGCAGATTGACTGAACTAAATTGAATCTTCAGATTTGTTTCAGAGTAAAGTCTCATTCATACCAGATATCCAGCGACTAAAATGCGATGCCGTTGCACATGAGCAGACATCAGTGTTTTTAGGCCCTGGATAGGCTTTATGGATGCTGTTGCACAGAAATTCATAGGTTTAAGTGTCAACAAGATGTCATTTTTGGGGTTTGGAAAGCATGGCACATTTGCCTTGGAATAAACTATTACTGCTAATACCAATGCCCCTGTGAATGAACTCATTCAGTGGGTGTTTGTGGTAAGAAAGGTGAGAGTGGCCCAGTAATGAAAAAAGAAACAAACGAAGGAATTTGACCCTGCTGTATCAGTTTGTTTTTTTCTTTTCAACTCTGTCTTTGTTCATCAATGGAGGTACTATTTTTGTTTGGACTGGAGATGAAAAATTTGAGGTCAAAGCAATAAATAAATGAGTCGGGAAGTGTATGACTGGAGAGATGATATTGTATAAAAGATTGTGAATGTATGTTGGGAACCTCGCCGTCTTTGAACAGCTTCAGTCTGACTTGGCATGGGCTGTTTTTTTGGGTTTATATATACCACAGTTTTAGGAAGCCGCAATGTCCGAACTACTTAAGCTTTTAGTTCTAGCATGGCTGTGCTTTAAACTCTTTATGAGATGACAGACAGGATTTTCAAATGAAGAACAGACGAGCATTCCCCCTCCCTTACCTGTGTCTATTAGCTGTTAGTCAGCTGTGAGTGATGAACTGAAAAAGAGAAATTCCCCTGAAATTTTCAGGATATTAAAAATGTCTACTGCTTGAAAATGTTCCAAGTAGCAAAAAATCAAAACAAAACAAAACACTTTGTCTACTAGACAAGCACCACCTATTATTCTTAAACTTGAAGCTGATTTAAGACTTTGGTTTTTAACAAACAAATTATATTTATTTAATAAACAAAGTGCTGACCTCTGAAACACATCCTACAGAAAAATGTGATAATTGGAATTTAGTGCATTCCATTTTTGAGTCCAAGAAATTTTCACTTGTCTGTGTTTTAACTTATTAATGTTAATGAAATAAACAGCCTCTACAGCAGTGAAAAATTAATTTAACTAATAAGAGCAGAACAAAACACAAACGCGTGTTTTCTTATTTCTATATGTGCACATCAAAAATGCACAATACTATTGTATTGATTAATATTGTAACAGTATGCAGTAATAGTAGTTGCATTTCTGTTTCTAAATAAAAGCAAATAGATCCTATGATCCAAAATTATTTTTGTTTTATTATTGCAATACTGACTAACTATGGTATTTTGATTCAAGTTATATCATCAAAATCTTATACCAGCCATGTTTAAGTCTGACATACTGCATAAGTAATGAAGGCTTTAGATAATTTCTTTGGGCTTTCTTTCTCTTCATGTTGCAATGTTTTCTTATTACTAAATTATTTCATAAGCAGTATTTTACAGAGCGACAATAGCATACTCTCAAAAGTTCAATCAAAACAATTAAAAATAAAAATATTTCTACTCAATTTAAAAATATTTGATCAACATGAGATTTGACACATATAGACATATTAAGTCATTCACATTGGGCTTTAGATGTTTCTTTTGTAAATCTAATAACTTGTTAGGCACACAAGTTCTTCTCTTTAGTCCCCGTCTCTCCATTCACACAATTCTCTCTTTGTTTATGTATTGATTTGAGCGGATTCTGGAGATTGCACAATGCCATGTAACACGCATGTGTAATAACTGCCGATGCACATTATGCATTTTTGAAAGCCATTTTCCCTCTTTCTGAGAATCCTTTCTATGCAGCATGGCTTGTTTTATTTATTAAGTAAACACTGAATTTTTGAAAAGTAGTTAAAATGTATCTCAGATTAAACAGAGTCATTCTCTTAGCTAGTGGCCTTATTGTGGAAACTTAAACTAGAAGGGTTTGGTCCACTACATAAACTATGTATTTTACTATTTGGGATAACATCTTTTACATTGTGTCATGTGCGTTGCACATGGAAAGTAGATTATACTCCAAATTCAATGGCCACGTTCAGCGCTGAGAGAATCCCGCTCTAGGGCTCCTCTTTTGTTTTGTTTTTTTGTAACGAGGAGGGAATATGGCTCCACAAAACGAGTCTGCCAAATAAATGCATGCTCAGCTGTCTGCCTGAGAGCTGCTGGTTGGCCTGCCTAACACTGGTAATGAGCGGTTCAAGATGTGCTGAGCTTATAAAGCAACAAGAAATTGGACTGAATTGTTAGACAGTATTAGATTTTTGAAAAGTCATGGGAATAATCTAAAACATTTGTTATTTTGTTTGACTTGTACTAGTTATAGGAAAGAACTGTGTTAGTGAGGTTGACTGTCTAAGTTTGGGGTGGTTAAAGTAGACACTTCATAGTGGTATGGCACACACTTATTATCTTTTAGTTTTTGTAAACATTTTAAAGATACACTCAAAAAATAACTAGTCCACATGTTTAATTATTATTATTATTATTATTAATACATTCATTGGCCTTTAATTTGCCTGGGGGCCAAACTAATTTAGACTTAATTATTGAATGAAAAACCTTTATGAAGGAAAATTATTTTGACCAACTTAAATCTAAGAGAAATTTGGAATTAGTCCTTTATTTATTTTATTATTCCAGTTTAACTGCTTGATCATGAAAGGAAGTATAAAATTTATAAAGAAGTTCTTTCCCTACATTTTTATATCCATTCAACAAGTTGTTGTTTTTTTCAATGTAGATACATGTTGATCATGAGTTTAGCATATTAAAATGCATTCTTCAAATTACTGTTAAATGCTTTGGTTATTTCATGTTCAGATGAAAATTTAGAATAGACTATTTATAATGACATATTAGGGTTGTCTTGTCCCAGTCAAGATTATTTGTCCTCCATGCTGATTTAAGTTAAGTGATCAGCAGATACTGGGCCTTAATATGATATTTATACAGACACAAACATATTTCTTTGTAGCTCAGGTGGTTTTTGAGAATATTTTCTTACTTCTTCAGTCAGACTGAATAATCATCTCTATTCATGTTACTTGTGGACCTGTGAGCCTAACGGAGTAAGAGTAATGCTCTTAATAAGGCTTCAGACTGTGCTGCTTCAAAGACATGCCAGCTCAATGTGCTGCTAATGCTAACACTGCTAGCAGACACATCTAATAAATACTGTATGCAGTTTGCATATTTGATATTATAACAGGAACTTTTTTAAATTTTTTAACTGTTGCTCTTCATAGTCAATGTTAAAATAGTTTACTAGCATTTCTAAGTACCAAGTGTCATGCCATAACAGTATGTAGTGATTTATCTTGGGGGTAAAATGAAGCGGGTTGGTTTCATGCCTCTCAAACTGTCATATCCTTTCTTTCCTGGTCTGGTTTAGGTGGTAGTCAACGCCTTGGTGGGAGCCATCCCTTCCATTATGAATGTGTTGCTGGTTTGCCTCATCTTTTGGCTGATTTTCAGTATCATGGGGGTCAACATGTTTGCGGGCAAGTACTACTACTGTTTCAATGAGACGTCAGAGGAATACTTTTCCGTTAATGTGGTCAACAACAAGACCCAATGTGAGGCACTTATTAGCGAGAACCACACTGAGGTCAGGTGGAAGAACGTCAAGATCAACTTTGACAATGTGGGCGCCGGCTACCTCGCCTTGTTGCAAGTGGTGAGAGCGTCGCTCCTCCGTTCGTCTCATGACTCAGCGTTTTGTTTTGTTTTATCTGCTTGCCAACTCTTTTTCTCATTTTTCCTTTTACACAAATTAAATTTGCTTTATGCACTTCACCTGGAGGTCTGTTGCTTTAAACTCCATTTGCTTTTTTGCCTTGTCAGCATTATGAAACACATTTTCTTTGTGTTGTTCATTGTGTATTTAGGTACACTTTCACATGCTCTTTTCTTCATACATGTTTCTTTCCATAAGCTGTGCCACAGGACATGCATCAGTTTCGGTTTGAGTTTGACTATTCTTTATCGGTTACAATCATTTAAGTATGTTTTATTTGTAGGTGTCTGTTTTGTTCATTTGTACAATTTTATGCATATAATCACATTTCTCCTTTTAAAAAGGCCACATTCAAAGGCTGGATGGACATTATGTATGCTGCTGTGGATTCCAGAGCGGTATGTTCACTGCTTTATTGAAATGCTGATCTACTGGCAAACTGTATGTGTGACAATGAATAAGAGCTTTAAACAAGTAGCTATATTCATCTTCTTGCCAACATTAAAGATGGAGTTATTATGCAAGCTAAGAAAGAACATGCTTATAAACTTATATGTTAATGCAACAAAACATGTTATAGATAATGAGTTAAAATAATAAGGAATGTCCATTTTCTCATTTTCTTTTGAAAGAAATCTCATTTAAACGAAAGAGGTACTCTGTCAACATTCAGGGCAGTCACAATTCCAATTCAAGTAATTAATGTCATATAGAGAAACATTCATTCATCAGTGCATTACAGTTATAGATTGTTACCAATTGTGAAAATGGGAAAATCCCATCCAAATTTTAAGTAAAAATTCTTGAATTAATGCTTATCACTAGTCACATTACATGCCAAAATTTTAATCAAAGATCTTGCACAATCAGAGTATGTGTTAGGGATGACTCACAGCTACTACCACACCGAATTTTATCACAACATCTGCAAAACCGAGTATGTTTGGGCTATTTTTATATTTGCTAAGGTTGATTAGCTGTGGTGGCCATCAAGACTGGCACATTCAATGATTATGTGCTAAGAGTTTCAATACAATTCTTCTAGTGGTTCACAAGATATTTTCCTTACAGAAGAACACAGACAGACATTTACAGTATATGTTTGGCCAACTTTCATGGCATTGGGTGCTAATTATGAATAGCAGCTCTGATTGTTCTTGGATTCTATAAGTTAGCAGCAGCTTGTAGATGCATAGATGATTGCCTGGATCCGGTTACTTGTCAATCAGAGACAAATTAGTCTTGTTACCTTTGGTCATCTTGGATTAAATAGTTGTTTTCTTTTTTTTTGTTTTTATGCTAAGCTAACTTGTTTGAAAACTGTAAAAAAAAAAACAACAACAACAACTCTACAACTCTAACCATTTCTTGACTATGACCTTATAGTTAAACAATGTTTCATTCTCCCAGGTGGAAGACCAGCCCGACTATGAAGTCAACATCTACATGTACATCTATTTTGTTGTCTTCATCATATTTGGGTCCTTCTTTACTCTCAACCTCTTCATTGGTGTGATCATTGACAACTTCAACCAGCAGAAGAAAAAGATAAGAGCTGCTCTGTTTCTTAGAGTTCTGTTTAACTTTGATTTTAAGATTTGGATATGGTTATAATGAAGGTTTTGTTTATCTCTTTACTTTGGAGGTCAGGATATCTTCATGACAGAAGAACAAAAGAAGTACTACAACGCAATGAAAAAGTTAGGGTCCAAAAAACCTCAAAAACCTATTCCTCGACCACAGGTATGCTTTTTTTCTTGCTATGTGTGCCAAGTATTAATACAATATGCATCTGTCTCTTGGCTCCTTAGTAAATCTTGGCCTCATTCTACTTTGTGTCTTTCTTGTTTTGCAGAACAAGGTCCAGGGACTGGTTTTTGACTTTGTGACACAGCAAGTCTTTGACATCTCCATTATGATACTAATCTGTCTGAACATGGTCACCATGATGGTGGAGACAGATGATCAGTCAGAACAAACAGAAAATGTCCTCTACTGGGTCAACTTCATCTTTATTGTAGTTTTCACTACGGAGTTCCTGCTGAAGCTATTCGCCCTGCGCCATTATTACTTCACTAATGGATGGAATATCTTTGATGTGGTGGTGGTCATTCTGTCCATTGTGGGTGAGTGAGGTGGATGATTTTAAAAAATGCTTACCTTCTGAATTTTGCTTTATTTACTGAGAGCTTCTTAATTTTCTTGTTTGTGTTTTCAGGTATGTTCCTGGCCGACATCATTGAGAAGTACTTTGTGTCACCGACCTTGTTCAGGGTGATCAGATTGGCTCGTATCGGCCGTATTCTTCGGCTCATCAAAGGAGCTAAGGGCATCCGGACTCTACTCTTTGCCCTGATGATGTCCTTGCCAGCTCTGTTCAATATCGGCCTGCTGCTCTTCCTGGTCATGTTTATCTTCTCCATTTTCGGCATGTCCAACTTTGGCTATGTGAAACATGGAGCCGGCATTGATGACTTATACAACTTCGAAACCTTTGGCAACAGCATGATCATCTTGTTTATGATCACCACATCTGCTGGCTGGGATGGCTTGTTGCTGCCAATCCTCAACTACCCACCGGACTGCGACCTCAACTTGGAGAACCCGGGTACTTCAGTGAAGGGTGACTGCGGTAACCCCTCAGTAGGGATCTTCTTTTTTGTCATGTACATAATCATTTCTTTCCTGATTGTGGTTAATATGTACATCGCCATCATCCTGGAGAACTTCAGCGTGGCCACAGAGGAAAGTGCTGATCCGCTCAGTGAGGATGACTTTGAAACATTCTATGAGATCTGGGAGAAGTTTGATCCCACTGCCTCTCAGTTTATCAGTTTTGCCAAGCTGCCTGACTTTGCTGACGCTTTGGAGCACCCGCTTCGGGTGCCAAAGCCCAACACTATAGAACTAATAGCCATGGACATGCCCATGGTGAGTGGTGATCGCATTCACTGCCTGGACATCCTGTTTGCCTTCACAAAGCGTGTGCTGGGTGACAGTGGTGAGCTGGACATGCTGAGGACACAGATGGAGGAGCGTTTTGTGGCAGCCAACCCCTCCAAGGTGTCGTACGAACCCATCACCACCACCCTCCGCCGCAAACAGGAGGACGTTTCTGCCAGAACCATCCAGAACGCCTACCGTGCTCACCTCATCAGGCGCGGCATCATCTTCAAGCGCATTCTGTCCAGTAACAGGCTGGAAAACGGAGGGACCAACCAAGAGAAGAAGGAGAGCACACCGTCCACTGCCTCGCTGCCGTCGTACGACAGCGTGACCAAACCTGACAAAGAAAAGCAGGACAAAAGCAAAGAAGACTGGGCCAAAAAAGAAAAAGACAAAAATCAAAAAGAGGAGTGGGAATCCAAGTGTTAGGACCCAGTAAAACACAATGGGATGAGACTCTGAGGCCAGACACCCAACAAATGTAGAAAAAAAATCATTAAGAGAAAACAAACAAAAAAGAAAACACACAAAAAATGTTTACATACTCTAACACTACTGAGGCAATGAGGTTTCCTATGTCGTCATTGACAGCTGAACCAAACACAATCAGTTTACCGTGGAGCTCTTGCTGCATAGCGACCAAGTTCATAGAAATGGGAAGTAAATACAAATAATAAAAACAGACTCAATGTGCTGGCCAATGGCACACCTTTTCCTTGGGGACCAACTGCCACAGTTATCACTGCTAAAATATTGTGAAATACCTGCCACCACCCAGTGTGGAATCCCGCTGCCAAGCTCCACTGCTATTGGACTGGATCACACAGATCCCCAAAGAACTGTACTACAGTCTAAATGTGGGTCTGTAACACTGAGTTTACCAATCTTTATCAAGAAGAAAACAAAAATCAGCTGAAAAAAACTTTAGCTTTGAGGGATGCTATAGTGAGGGGAGGAGTAGGAACCAGTACAGTAGATGAAGAAAATTTATTTTTTTGTTCGTGCAGATTAAACTGGCATCTTCACGTTATTTGAACAGCAAAAAAAAAAAAAAGAAGTAACATTTAGCCCACATCACTGGTCTTTTCATCCTCTTTTTTTTGTATTGCTGACGTTCAAAATTACATTTTCTACATGGGCTGTCACGCTGAGCAGGTGCGGGTCATTTAGTCAGTGTTTTGACCTGGGCTGAAGGAAGAAGACTCGCTCAGTCAGAGTTCCAGAAAAAATAATTTTTGTGCTTGTTAAATGCATAGAAATGACTTGCATGAAGGCATGTTTTGATCAGGAATCATGCATGAGTAATCATAGTCCACAAGAAATGAATTTTCAGACCACTGCAGTGACTTGACTACAGGTTTGAGGCTGTCCGCTGAGAATGATACATAAATGGAAAGTGAAGATTTTGGATTATGATGTAAGGGAATATTTTAGGAACTGTTTCTGTAAGGTCCTACCTTTCACTGCCTTTGTTTCTGAACAGATGAGGATTTTATTCAGCTCCTAACGAAAGATATAAGCACTCATTCTCAGTCGGATCAGCCAACAGTGCAATAGAAAAGTGTGTGTTTTTTTTGCTGCTCTGAATGTCGTTAGTGTAGAAAGAAACATGGAGTGTGTGAGTGTTAGACATTAGAATATCCTCATGTTGAGGCTGCACTGATTTGGAAGCAGATCTTAGGTTTAGGTCTTTTGTTTACTCACAGCCATCTTAAAGGTTATGTTTTTTTATTTGCTTCTGTTACAGTAGTGAGAGCCGGTGATGTTTCACGCCAAGGAATCCATATCCGGAACCAGTAAGAGTCCAATGAGCTTCTCCTGCAGTTCCTGCAGAGGGAACAGAAATATTCTTGCATTTTATTTTTTTATGGGTGTTTTGGAGCAAGTAGAACTGAAAACTATGCGAAAGGCAAAGACACTACTGAGTACTTTTCTTAAAGGGGATTGTTTTGTGCTGAATCAAATCGGCATGAAGATTTTCTTTGGGAAAGAGGCTTTAGGCTGTGCTTTTACGACAATTTGAGTTGTTCAGCTTTAGAGAAAAGAGAAGCCTTGAAGTCTTTTACTGATGTCCAAGTGATGCAATCATTTCAGGAAAGGCTTTCGATCAGTGGGAGTGATACTGACCATCTGATTCAGCTGAGGTAGCAGAAAATGATCCCAAGGATACGTCTTGTTGTGTGTAGCGTGTATAGGAAGCATATAGCTGTGACGGACCTGTGGTTTGGGCTGTAGAATCGAATGAATTGGCTCTTTCAGGGAGGTGAACGCTTCAATTCCAATGTGGACCAATACATAGATAGAGACCCTCCCTTCAGTGTTCTTGACTGACTGCCATGATAATAAGAGAGAAGGGCAAATGAAGAGGACGGCGATGGTGCGTTGGGTCTGAGTCAGAGTGCAGAAAGTCCCATGTTTGTCAGTGTATCATTGTGCTTTTGTGGGACCTCTTAAACACTGTGTGGTCTTGGAGCCAGGCTTGCACCATCTTTTAAACTCGTTCACCTGCTTAGCCAGAGACGGAGGGTAGAAGAGCTAAGAGTTTCTGAGAAAAAAAAAATCATCAACAGACCTCACATCGAAGCAGCTACACTGTATAATAAGCTTTGTGGGTGTTTTTTTTCATAGGGAGGCAAAAAAAGAAATAAATAAAGGTAAATCTGAGGAGTTAAGTGGCGATTGAGACACAACTTCCTCTATAAATGTTGCATTTCTTTTTCTACACAGGAGCAATGGTCCTATTTCTAAGTGGGTGTCCAGACTTAAATCTGGCGTCCATCGTCGCACCACTAACGCCATTTTGGTGTGTTTAAACACTGCCTGTACCAAACCTCCCCGTCTGCGTACAACAACAAATGAGGTCTGTTTACAATCGGAGGCGGCTGCGCACTGAAACCAAAAACATTCCCAAACGAGAACCACAAGAGGAGCGAGCAACGTCATCCAATTTACCCGTGTCCATCTTGGATGTATTACTTTAGAATTATACATTCACATTTAAATAAATATAAAAAGATTTTAAAAAAAATATATGTACAGTGCAGGCTATGTTGTAAATGGCACAAACGTTGAAAAAGAATGAACTTTTTGAGAGAAGCTATAAATATTGTATTATATTGTTTTATTTTATTGGCATGCTTTGTGTTTTTTGTAAATACAGAATTTTAAAAATGTTACTACTAATAATCAAAAAGTGAATAATAACAATAATATAGAATGGCTTCCAGTTATGCCCTTTGTCACATTTGTTACTTTTTGGATCTTTTGAGACACTTTTCACTTTGTTGACGGAGATTGAATGAAATATAGATATTATATAACACAAAAGATATATACATGTATACATATATGTCTATATGTATATACATAAAGCAGAAGAACACTGTCACATTTGATTTTTATGTGCAACACGTTCTGTGGTTGTCTAAAACTGGTTGTTTCCAGCACTCTTCTATGTTGGGGAACTAGCTCAATGTTACTGGATGTAGCCTGATCATGACAAAAAGGAAAATGTTACCAGCACATTTCTCACCTAACTCTTATATTTACCAAGACACACCTACAGTCACATGGAGAAAAATACCAAGGTGACTCTTCACTGCCCACCAGTTCTACCGAAGGACGACTGGAAACAAACTTTTACCCCAGAAAACACACACACATCAGTGCCATTACAGCTCAACACACACACAGTCATGTTGTCATCCTCGCTCTTATTTTGTTAACTCGTTTGTTTCTATTCTTCCACTCGATGGCATGTGCCTTTTTTCTGCTTTTTCTGCAAATCTGGATGTCAATGCCACACTGGAGATAAACAACAACAAAGAAAATAAATGTTTTCAAACTGGGGGGTTGGGTTTTAGTATAAGAATAATCAGGGGGAGGATCATCCAGACACCCTCCACTTCATTCTTGATATTCAACAGTGCGTGATGTTAACAGAAAACAAAAAACAACAAAAAAAAAAAACAGCTAGCTCAAAAATAAAAAAAAGAAAATGTCCTGTTCTTAGTGCTGTATGTATGTCACTCACTTGGCTTGTGAAAAAGCAGCTTGCCTTCTATAGTTTGGTTTGAGTTCATCTATAATTCTGTTTCCATCGAAAATTTATTTTTGTATCAATAAGAGTTATTCTGTTTTTTTTTTAGCATGGTTTATGTTTTTTTTTTTTTGCTTAAAAAAAAAGACAAAAGTGCTTTTTCAAACTGTTATCATTTGACACCGTGACTAAAGAGGATATACAGTACAATATGATGGTGTGTTGCACAACCACTTGGACTCTTGGTTTCAAAATATACAAAAGATTGTCTTCATTTTGAGCACGAACCTTTTTCTTACCAATAAAGCAGCCTTCCAGTTACACAGCGTCGCCTCGTTTACTTTTTAAAATCACGCATTTCTGCTTTAGCTTTTCAAATAGACTTTATTCGAAGTGGCAGGTTTTTTCTCTGCTTTCCTAACAGAAAACGGATTTCATGTTATCTGTGATGCTCAAGTTTGTGGTTCACACTAAACCTATAACCTCAATACTGTGCAAATGTTTTAAAGCAGCCCTCTTTTTCATTTTCTTTCATGTTCGTAGTCGTTCTTATCAGTAGTTCTTCAGGTTTTTGAGTTTTAATGGACTTTGGCTGCTTTTTCACTCATTTTTGTCTGGTTTTTGAACTTGATTGCAGAAAATTGTGCAGAGGGTGTTTAAAAAACAGGAAGTGAGCCGACAAGAAGAGGACAAAGGTGACGAACAGAAAACCCTGTGAAGACCTGACAGATGTGCCACTCTTCAGTTGATCGTCTACTTCACTGGTTCCTAAACTGTCTTTTGTAATAGATTTTTGACCCTGGCTATAGCTTTAACAATTATATGTCCTCAAATTTATGATTACTGGTTAAACAGTTAGACAGTAGGCCTAATGCTGCAAGATCCACTTGTTTTCAGCCAACAGCTCTTGTTTTCTGTAATGCTGTTATTTTTAGTATTCTTTTTAATGAATTGAGTTAAATAAACAGGGGAAAAAAGGTATTTTGTGACAGTGACCCTAAAAAAGCCAACAGCTCAGGGGCAGGACAATTGTTATCTTTCACCTTTTAAAATTATTTTGATGCATTTCATCATAAATTTAAAGTTTGCCATTGATATAAGAAACAATTGTCATGTTAAGTTAA